>CAWVNO010003088.1:295348-556217 GCA_963930645.1 Salticus scenicus
GACGCTTCCTTTCATCATCTAAATGCAATGTTTGAAAAGGTTTTCATATATATATATATATATATATATGACTTTATTTCTACTATCTATAGATTTATTTCTATTAAATGATCAAATTAAGAACTTAATATTAAAAATACACATTTAAGCAAAGAAGTAATTTATTTTTATCTTATACAAGACCTACCACGTTGCAAAGCAAACGAGTTCTGTGTGATTTTTACTCCCATGCGAACGCTCATTTTAACCATTAACTATTCTTCTTATCAATGAAAAAAAGGAAAGGGCTTTAGGCAATTGCTTTTGTGTACCAGAATTGCCCACACAACAAATCCCCCACAGACAAATCGCGTATACCAGTCACAATTCTCAATACATTGGATTCCGCTTATAGTTCCAAGAAAACCACATGATGTCGAAAACATTTTGACCAAGAAGAACGAATGTAGATTCTAGATTCCTTCAAATTTTAGTTAGGGCATACAAAGAACGGGGGAAAATGCTGTATTAATAATGCGCATCATAATATTTATATGGTTTCAAATTTTACTTATTTATTTATTTGTTTTATTAAACAAATAATTATTACTTATTTCTTTATTTGTTTTAAGAAATAACTATTCAACTATATGAAAGCGGGAAATTTTTATTACCATTTTCATCTTAGATAGCTCCTAAAACTAAAATTAGAATTTAACAAAAATGATGATTATTCCATTAAACGCTGCCTTAAATATTTCAAAAAGTTATTTATATTATATGGTTATCGTTTCTCGTAACTAAAAATATACTGAATCTACATAAAATATTTTCAAAATCGTAAATATTTATTAAAAAATAAATTAAATAAATAAATAAAAAAAATGCATTCCATAAAATACAGACAATTTATAAATATTCGGAAAATACGCAACGAAATTTTGCCATTCTTTGATAACATAATTTCCACAAAACTTTAAATGTAATTAAATATCACTATAATATTACACTCGAATTGCAAATTAATATATGTGCAAATGCCTTCAGAGCTGCTAGACAGGAAGTGCTGGGTTCGATCCCAGGTCGATGATATAAAAAAAATTTCCTCTCCCCCGCACCTTCAGCCCCCGAAGTATGTGTGACACTGTATTTTTTTTCATAAACAGCAAGTGACTATTAGACAAAGTTTAATTAAAATAAATAAGAAAGTGATATAAAAATAATTATTCTCTTTCTGTCTGCTCCTAGACCCCCCCCCTTTCCCCAGGTATATACTAAGTAAAAATGGTACGAATTTAATTGATTGAAATTTCTAAAAATGTATTATGAAAAATCACGTTTTAAATTCGTTATTTGATGTTTATTATTTTTGTGAAATGCAAATTGCAAAAGTGTCCTTTTTTCCGGGTGCCCCTTTTTATGGTGCCTTTTTTCCCAAATGCCTTTTTTTTTTTTTTTTTTCAGGAATCCATTTTGCACAGTTATTTTCTTTTCTGTCCTTTTCTTCTTCTACTTTACTTTCCATATTTCAGACAGAAATATTTAATATGAGTTTGAGTTTGAATTGCTTTTTCACGCTCAAGTTCGTGTAAAAAACGAACTACGCTCAACTCAAGTTCATTATTTAAAAAACGAGCGAAGTTCAACTCAAAACTCAAAATTTTTGAGCTAAGCTCATGAACGCGTTCAAATGAACGCGTTCGTGCACAACACTGGTTCAAAGTGTCATCTCTAGGCTTTGGCAACGATTCCAAAATGATGGAAATGCCAATCGACTTTATAGTACTTGTCGGCCTGGAGTTACAATGACGAATGACCACCGGTATTTGGCAATAACTGCCAAAATAAGCAGATAAAGCACAGCATCAGACCTGTCTCGTCAGCTGTCTGCAGCCATGAAAGCCACAGTTTCAAGACAAACCGCGTATAGACGTTTGGGAGATATTGTTCTATATGCTTGCAGGCCTATTAGATGTGTTCCACTCACGGAAATGCACTGTGGCAGCGGTTAACTTGGAGTAGAGAACATGCAATGTGGACAGCGGCACAGTGAGCTTGTTTGATGTTTTCTGACGAGTCCAGGTTTAGCTTGCAGTGTGATTCATGCCATACTTTCATATGTAGAACGTCAGGAACCCGTTACCACCAAAACAACATCATTGAACGACACCGTTACTGTGGGGCAGGAGTGCTCGTTTGGGGAGGGGGCATATTGGACACCAGAACAGATCTGCATGTTCAAATCGGAAGAATGATAGGCCAAATTTATCGGGACATCATTCGGGAACAACATGTACGTTTGTTTAGGGGTGTGATGAGCTCAGAATTTGTGTTTATGAATGACAATGCGTGTCCTCACCGTGCAAACGTTGTACACGGTTGCCTACAATCTGAAGCTATCACCCGCATGGAATGGCCAGCATTCTCGCCTGACTAGAATCCGATAGAGCATGTGTAGGAAATGCTTTTCCGACGAGTTGTAGTCCGTTAACCCCCTCCTACAGTGCGTTGCATGAATATAAACGCACCTTAGCTTTAAGAATTAGAATGGTATAGAAGTGAAATAAAGAAATATGAGTAGGTGAACTTGAGCCAAACTCTATGCGTATGATTCAAAAAATGAAAATACGAGTCAAAACAATGAAAGAGCAATATGATTTTATAGAAAACACCTTTATTGAATTTATGATAAAAATACATGTTGCGTGAATTTAAACGCACATGTAAAAAATAAATAACTGAGTAACAAATACTGTATCTAATACTTTGTAAAGCCACCATGGGCTTCTAGAAGAGCCAGTAAACGCCTTGGCATTGACTGATATAATGGCATGAGGCAATCCAAGCTGTTTGTCTTCCAAGCTAATAGAATAGCCGATTTTAGTTCATCTTTCGCGTTAAACTGCCTTCTGTTTACGTAAACACGGCGAATCAGAATACCCCATACGTTCTCCATTATGTTTAAATCAGGGCTTTTTAAGGGCCAATCCATAACTTTAATTTTATTGTCACGGAATCATGTTTTCACGATATGTGCTGTATGCACAGATGCACAATCTTGCTGAAAAATATAATTTCTTCCAGTTTTCTTGACTGCTTGACGAGCGGAGGTTCCTTGTGAGCACATGGATATAATCTACAGCGATCTCCACGAACTCTAATTCGAAAGTCCCTTTAAAACCTATGACTGCCCACACTATAAACCCATCTCCAGATTGACGTTTTGAACAGTACATTTCTTCGGTTCTCAAAGCGTGCCAGTAGCCAGTAGCTATGAAATCCGTTCGGGTCATCGAGATTAAACTTTTTTCCATCTCAGAAGATGACTTCTTCCCAATTTAGTCGATCTAGAATCCATTTTCTTCTTCATTCCAACCGCATATCTTTGTGCTCCTGAGTGAGGGGCGCTTTCGCCTTCATTTTCTTAAAATTAATGAATGTTGCAGCTTTGATGGCTCTCCATATCGTTGTCCAATGAACACCCAGCTTGTACTGAGCCTTTAACTTCGCACAGGAAATATTCTCATTCTTTGCAACGTTGCATATTCGAAGTTTGTCGTAAGTGGCGAGCTTTCCTGTTCGCTTCTTAAAGCTTTTTTTCCCATAATTTGCTCCTTTCTTTATATAATTTCGCACAACACTCTCACTTCTTCCGATTAGGTGCCCAGTTTCACGATTGCTAAAGCCTTTACCATGCATAAAGTCGATTTTTATCCTCTCGTCTACTGTCAAAGTTTCCCTCTTGCCATCCTAAACAAACTCCGTAAATTTTGCACTCAAGCATTAAAACTGATTTTAGAGACTTTAGCAACACGACTATATGAGTTTTAATTTAATTCCGGTGGCTCTGTTAAATTTTAAACGCAAAATACAGAGTACGTTTAATTTCGCGTAACAAACGAAAAACTGTGAAAAATAAGAAAATGTTTAAAACTCATTTACATAAGTTTGCATGAGCCTAAATATACGTGCTCAAAGAACCTTATTCAGTTGTTAGTCATATGCAATAACTGTAAGTCACATTCCTTCTTTTAATATTTTAAAATATTCTATTTCTGGTTATTGGAAAAGGTGCGTTTATATTCATGCAACGCACTGTACATGCGTACCAGAATTTCGGAGAGCATTGCTTACTGAGTAGAGTAATCTTCCCAAGACTAGATAAATAATTTAATACTCAGCATTCCTAGGCGTTGTAAGGACTGTATTTCATCATCTGAGAGACATACAATGTATTAACCGCCATATCAACCATGTAATGTTAAGATTTTGTAAGGGAGATATTTTTTGTAGTTGCTTCAGGGAGCAAAAACCGTAGATTTTATAAATGGTATCCTACAAAAACTGCCTTTTTTTGTTTTTTATCTTTTGTTTAATAAATGAACTTTATGAATAAGTCATGTTTGTTTTGCTTCTGAACCTTTATTTGCCTCAGCTAGCATTATCCTTAATTTATGGACATGAGTGTAATTTCATATTTCATTGGGATTAAAAAAAATAATAATAATTATTATATAATATAATAAAAATTATAAAAAAATACTTTTTAAAAAATTTTGATAAATTATTTGAAATTAAATGTCCCTTTTAATTAATTTTCCTGTTGATGACAGCTTATACAAAACTGGCTTTTTAAAACAACAAGTATCACATACTTCTTGTATAAAATATAAGTTGTTAAGAAAACTCTGTGTAATCGAATTCATTTTTCGTTGACTTTCTCAAAAATCATTATTTTCGTTAAAGAAAGTTATTAAATGAACATTTTTGCAATTGAAAAGCATTACGGAACAAAGATAATCGGACATTTACCGACGAGTGGCGCCATCTATATTACCTAAAAGTATATTGTAGTTTTTCAAGGTTTCGGCCAATGGAGTTTCCCCTCCAGTTATTTCTTACTCCGTGGCTGGGATTGCGGTGCCTCGCTTAAGACTATCTACATTTTTCTTTTTTTTATTATTTCTTTTCTTTTCTTTCTTTATTTTTTTGAGTAGGGCATCTGAAGAATTTGGCAAATCCTTAAAAATAAATGCGGGTTTAACTCTGTCTAGAGAAACACATTTTTTTTTTATTCCAGTCAATGGTAATGTGCTTGTCCTGGACAGCCCTGCATGTGGGCCCGTATAAAACTGAGATAAGGGAGGGGCAACTTTATCAACTCGAAGAAATACATGTGTGCAATTTTTTAGCTGAGAGTGCACAAAAATGTTCGAGTGTCAATAGATGTAGGTGATGGTTTTAGAGCGTTCATTTTCTCCCTTAATTTTTGCACAAAATCATAATCACACGATGACACTGTAGATGGATTGTCAGAGCATATATCAACTGACAGCCTGCGGGATATAGCCTGAGGACACCAGCTCAGCACTAGAGGCTTTGGTGTCAGGTTTTACAGCCGCTCGCACGCCGAGTAAGACTGAAGGAAGGGTCTCAGTCCACTTGACGTTTTACTGAGCTTTTACTGAGCACTTTAAAACTCCATGGAATCGTTCCAACAATCCATTGGATTTTGGGTGAAAGGGTGTGGTTCGGATTTGGTTTGTGTCAAAAAGATTGGTACTTCTTAAAGAGGACTGATTCAAACTGCCGACCCTAGTCAGTTGTTATTGTGGCAGGGAATCCAAAACATGAAATCCAGCCATAAAATATTGCACGACACACTGATTCTGATATTATATCGGATAAGGGTACTACTTTTGGCAATCTAGTATATCTGTCTATAAAATTACAGCCAGACAGTATACTTTCCCATCTGATGAGGGTAATGGACCTATGAGATCTACATGGATATGTGAAAACTTGGCATCATATAATATGAAAGTTCCAATGGACCTTATGCACCGCGCGTCATTGCGGGTATATAAAAATTTCTCCGCCAATCGCTGAGCTCGAAACATTTGTTTATTTCTCCATAAGCCATTACCAGCCGCTTAAATTGGTAAATACCCGCAGTCGTTGCCACTCGTGCATAAGGTCCATAGGTGTTTTAAAGTGTGCCTATGTATTTTTGAACGCTGGTAAGCACTACAGCTTTGAACCCATTCCTTCACATTTTCCCGCATGTTGGGTCATACGTAGCGTGATGATATCAGTTTTAAGGTAGCTGCAACACCCAGATGGGCTAGGTTGTGAAAATGCCTGAATACAGTTTAGCGGAAAGTACTTGGTACAAACGGCCTAGCAGAATCGGTGATATATCACAAATTAATTCTGTAGCTGATATGGGAGATGGCCCTCTTAGTATAAGGAAAGATTTGTCATCTTTTTGAAAATTACACAGTTTGATGTCCTCTTTTTGTGCTTTTAGAAACGCCTCGAAATCTAAAAATGAATTGGCGATTTCGTTTACCTCGATTCGAGAAAGAGCATCAGCTACAATATTGTTGGCGCCACTAACATGGCGAACACCAGTACTGAATTGTGAAATGAAGTCGAGGTGTCTCCATTGCCAGGATTCTGCTTAAAAGCATATATGAGGGGCTTTTGATCAGTATATATGACAAAGTTCCTTCCGTCTAGCATATGACGGAAATGTTTTATGATGTGCACATGGCACGTAGATCATACGTAGACCATTTTTGTTGGCTTTTTGAGAGTTTCACTGACAGAAAATCAATAGGTTCTCAATTGTTTTCTTGCATTTACATAAGAGAACCACCTATGGCTTTATCACTTGCATAAATCCAAAGACTTCATTGTGCTCCAGGAATTGGATGGTTTGTTTAGTATCAGCAAAGGCCTGCTCAGCCTCCTCTGTCCATTGAATTATTTCATCTGCACTTTTACACAAGCGCTTTTTAGATTTTCTTGTATTTTTTATGACTTCAAAAAATTTATTTAATGGAGCTAATATATGAACAGCTTTCGGTATGCAACGCCAATAAAAATTATATAATCTGAGAAAACACCTTAATTGTGTGAGGTTACTGGGTTGTGGAAATTTTAAAATGCAATCAACACGCTCCGACAAAGGCTCAATACCAAATTCAGAGACATTGAAGCCTAAAAAGTCTAGAGAAGATACGCCGAAGATGCATTTGGAAAGTTTTAAACTTAATACGTATTGTTGTAGGCGTTCAAATAAAATCTCAAGATGCTCTTTAGGTGAACGGGATGCGACAAGAATGTCATTAATAAAAACATAAACAAAGGGGAGGTCCCGTGTAATTTGGTCCATAAACCTCTGAAACGTAGCAGACGCATTGCAAAGGCCAAATTGCATCCTTGTACATTCAAATAGACCAAAAGATGTGATAATTGCACTTTTGTGGACATCTTGATTTATAGGAATTTGGTGGTAAGCTTTAATAAGATCAATTGTGAATATATTTCAGTACCATGAAGATCAGAAATAAAAAAAATCCAAAATATTAAGAACACTATAATTATCTTTAACGGTCTGAGCATTTAGTGCTCGGTGATCGCCAATTGGTCGCCACTCCGTGCTACCTTTTTTAGGCACCATGTGCAATGGAGAGGCATAATTACTTTTTTAAGGCCGCATGTGACCTAAATCTATCATATTTTGAAATTCTGCTTTCGCAATATGGAGGCGATCAGGTGCAAGGAGGCGAGCTTTAGCCTTCACAGGAAATCTTGTTGTTTGAATATAGTGGACGGCTGAATGTTTAATCTCCTGATCAGGGCGAGAAGGTTTAGTAATATCAGGAATTTTTTTTTTTAAACTCAGGATAAAAAGTGTCACCAGTCACTGTTTTAACAGAGTGTACATTGCTGGTACGTAAAATGCAATGGCAATTAAGATAAGTTTTTGAATCTAACAATGTTGTTTATTTAAATCAGGGACTAAATTGAAATTATATATAAAAACAAAAAATTCTGGCCCTATAATTGGGGTTGAAACATTTCCTACTAAAAATAACCATTTGAAAAGTCTCCTTAAGCCAAAATCAAGAGAAAGTGTTTCTGAAGTGTATACCTGAACAGGTGATGTATTAGCCACAGAAAGTGTTATTTGTATTGTATTTCGTTTCTGTAATTTTGATGCTGGAATTATGCTGATATCTGAGCCCGTATCAATTAAAAAACGTACGTTAGTGCGCCTATCGTGTACAATTTAACAAGTTCTAATTTGACAAATAGTTAAGGAAAAGATTCAGAGCTTAAAAATGTTTTATCAAATGCGTCAAAAACATAAACTTATTCTGTTATCACACGTAATTGTTTTACAGAAATGATATTTTTATAGAGTTTAATAAAAAAAATTAAAAATACCATGGGCAAAATTATGACACCCTAACATTTTAATTAAAACACCTGCTTTTATTCGAAAATAATGTGCAATATGCAAGTTTTCTGCACGCTGTTGTGACGTCAGCAGTTAACTAAAGCAGACGATAACCGACTTCACGCATTTACAAACATGCCAGGAGGTACAGAATTAAAAGAAAGTGAAATACGCGAAATTTGGAGATTAAATGGAACTGGTGCTTCAATTAATAATATTTCAAAAGTTATTAAACACTCTAGATGTGCAATTAGAAATATTTTGAAAAGAGGAATTAATGGATCGGTGATTAAAATACCTGGACGTACTCCTTGCTTGTCCTCGAGAGACAGACGCCATGTGCTTTCGCTCGCTACACAGAATAAGATGACAATTACAGGCATTAAAAATGCTTTGAAACTGAATTGTTCAAGGAGAACCATTCGCAGGGTGTTGCATAATGCTTCCTATGTGAAATATAAAAAATTGAAGAAGAAACCACCGCTTCTAAGCCAGCACAAAATGGAGCGTCTAAACTTCGCTAAACAAACTATGGCCTGGATCTCCAAATGGTACACTGTGTTATTTTCTGATGAAAAAAAGTTTAACCTGGGTGGTCCTGATGGGTTTCAATATTATTGGCATGATTTATGGAAGTCTCCTCATGAACTAATGAGCCGCCAAGTGGATGGAGGCTCAGTAATGGTTTGGGCTGTTTTTTCGGCTCAAGGGAAAACGGATATTGTTTTTGTGCATTCAAGAATGAATTCCGAAAAGTATAAGAATCTTCTTAAACATCAACTAGCTATATACGGTGAACTTGTTTGTGGCGAAAACTATACTTTCCAGCACGATAACGCGCCGATTCATGCATCACAGGAAACAAAAAAGATGCTTTCAGAGCAAAGTATCAATGTTCTCTCGTGGCCTTCTCGCTCCCCAGACTTAAATCCCAACGAAAACTTGTGGGGGAGCTTGGCTTGTGCGGTTTACCGAAATGGGAGGCAGTTTATATGTGTCGAAGACCTAAAGAATGCTGTAAAATGTGCTTGGGAAGAAATGTGTCTTGCGATATTTTGTTAGAATTGATAGATTCGATGCCGAATCGCATCTTTCATGTTATAAAAAGACAATGGCGACTCCACCAAATATTGAATAACCATGTTAGAGGATTTTTTTTTTAGACCATTAGTGTCTGCTAATTATGTTGACCACTGTATTTGGGAAAAAACGGTCGGTGTCTTATAATTTTGTCCATTATGTTTTTAAGTTTTTTCATTAAATTGTATGAAATATCATTATTATAAAATAATTATATATGATAACAGAATAAATTTATGTTTTTGACGTATTTGATAAAACATTTTTAAGCTCTGAATCTTTTCTTTCACTATTTGTCAAATTAGATAGGTGTCTTATAATTATGTCCACCACTGTATAACTCATAAAAAACAATACTAATGTAAAAGTCACCCGCCCAACAAAAGCTCTTACCTTTCCTACGTAGCCAAAAAAAAAAAAAAAGGATTGATATCAAAATTCTCCGCCGCTATTGATATTGATTCCCGGGAGCTCAATGCCTTGTTTAATGAAGATCTGCCAATAATTCTGCATATATCTTTCTAATAAATTCTAATCTCTTTCAACATACTTTGTTAGCTGTGTTAGTTTTTTAGCTGCATTTTAAAGTTATAATTTAAAGTATATTTACAGCCGGGTGCGTAAATAATATTTTAATCTTTACTAACTAAATTTTTATTAATTAAAACTTCTAGATTGGGGACGCACCCCACCGTAAAAATACTTTAAATTATAACTTTGTAATGCAACTTTATAAACTTTATAATTTTTCAAAAAACTAACACAGATAACAAGGAATGTTGAAAGAGATTAGAATTTATTAGGAAGATACAGGAAGAATTATTGGCAGATCTTCATTAAACAAGGCATTGAGTTCCCGGGAATCAATAGCGGCGGAAAATTTCGATATCAATCCTATTTTTTTTGGCTGCATAAGAAAGGCAAGAGTTTTTGCTGGGCGGGGTGACTTTTACAATAGTATTGTTTTTAATGAGATATCACTTCTTTTTGCAGGTTATACTCGTATATGTGTTTTTATAAATATAATACGCATGCATTATGGGTATATTTATATAATAGATCCATAAAATTTGTGTGTGTTATGCATAGATGTAAATACATTGTTACGAATTTGTAAATAATACTAGTTATTTTTATGTGATTTCTTTCTAAGAAGCTTAGTCAGATTATAAAATGTCAATTTTTCGCATTTCTAGCTTGTTTCCGCGTTAAAAAAGCTCGTTATCCTTTAAAAAACCCGCTTTATCAGGGAACGTAATGGACTTGGCGATGAATTTGGCGACTTTATCGCTCCTTGACAACGTTTTGGTGACCTTAGCAAGAAATCTTTATTATCGATATACCGATTGTCTAAGCTCTAACTCGATTATTATGGAAGTTACTGTAAAATTCTGGATTAATAGGAGGCTATAAAAGGGGTCTCGTTCCGACCACTGAGGTCAGTTTCTCGCCAAGACTTTACGGAATAGAAAGCTCTGCTTGACTAAATCTCCACCATCGAATTGCAGCCTATTGCTGTGCGTCAGTGCTATGATGCAGTTTACGCTGTGATTTTTATATTCAGCTGTTATTAATCTGTTTTCTGGTGAAACTGAAGTTGATAGTCGGTTTACAGACCTGTTATATTCCGAAATATTCTGTAAATAAACTTTCAAGCTTCTGCAAGGTTCGTCTCTCATTCACAGGCAATTCGCGAACCCCGAGTACGCAACAATATGATTGTCTAATGCGTATACATTATGCGAGTGTGTAATACTAAGGTGACCCCTGTTTACGAATACGTATTTATATAATGCGTGTGTTTCACATTCACAGTCGAATGAATTTGTATTGTACTTATTCTTATCAACTCTACTTAAACAACTTTTGCCATTTTCAGTTCTTGTAATTTTATCATTAAAAATCTATATTGATTTCACTCGACTTTCTGAACATTTGTTAGTTAAAGATGTTTAAAAAGGTTGAATCGGGAGAAAAATTTAGTAAATAACCGAATGTGAGAACATTTTCATCGAAAACTGTTATGCCATTTGGCTCATTAGGCAATTTAGGCACACAGCGAGACCCAACGGTAATTCAGTTTAAGGAATAAAGTATTTCAGATTCTTTTCACACGTGTAATATATAGAGAAAGCATTGGATTCGTAAAAAAATTTCGACTTCCGATTTTCGATGGATTTACACGTTTTGGCAGGTCTGGAACACGATTTGACCATTTTTAGAAAACGACTGTCTGTGTGCGTGAGGGGGGGGGGGTGTGACAAAAATTTTGTGGCAACTGTATCTCCGGAATTAATGCTCAGAATTGTATACAAATTTATATGTAGATGCACCTTGACGTAAGTTAGTCAGACTGCTGATGGTGACCCCGTCTTCGCCGGGAGTTGTGTTTCTTGAATTGTTAATTACATTATTTAATTCCGAGAAGAAAAAGAGCCTATTCTAGGGGGTGCATGCATTAATTAGATCATAGGGAATGCAAAGAAGAATTTATCGATTTCCGAAATTTTGTGCAAAAGCTTCCCCTACCTGCGGGCAGCAATATTACGCCATTAAGGTAAATCGAGAACTGCGAGTCAGCATCCGAGCTCCCCTACAGGTCGCTTTGATAATTTTATAAATGCCACCAGAGTTAGTAGTAGCGCAAACGTTGCTCCAATAACAGGATGGTTACAGACTCGCCTTTTTTCTCCGATTCTTCCACCAGAATATTTATTTTATAATTTTTACTTGATTAATGGTGAAAACATACTATTGAAAATTCCGAAAGTAAAATATTGGTGAAAGAATCAGGGAAAAATGTGGTCTGTGACCACCCTGAATAAGCTCGGGCTTGTTTTCTCATATAAAGTTTAAGCTGAGCAGAAAAGTTTTTGCACTTAAGCGAATGGTCCCTATTCAGGTAGATTTTCGAGAGGCAGCGGAATTTACGTTTTTGTCCCAACAGCTAAGCACAATGGGAATCCCATCAGGGAGGGTTTTCATTTATTTTGATATAAACAGGGAAAGAGTTATTTTCTGCAGACGCCTGAAAACTTTGAGCGAAATCTTCAACAGAAGTGTTGACCTCATTCTTAAGCCAATCGTTCATATGCATGTCAACGACAAACTAATTTGTCCACGAGCGCCTACAATAGACAGGACTAGATGGGAAATCTATGAATCTAATCGGAAAATAATCCGAGTCGAAAGGGTCGGGGTGAACTTCCGTATAAATTCAATGAAACATATCTGGGCTGGAAATGGATAAGTTAATCAGCGACACAGCCCCATAAGGCCTGATGTGAGTGAGCTTACTAGAGCTTAATACAGTCGGCAGCAAAAGTATCCGAGCACTAGCAAATATTCCTATATAAAAAAAAGTACACTTAATACAGTTTTGTTAAATAAATCCTTGTCGAATCCTGTTCTTAGTCAGTCTAAGAACATGATTAGACAAGGATTTATTTAATAAAACTGTATTAAGTGTACACTTTTTACATAGGAATTTTCGCTAGTGCTCGGACACTTTTGCTGCCGACTGTAGACAAACATTATTATTGAGAAGCCAATTAGCTATCACATCAGAACTAGGAGAGTTGCAGGAGTTGCCCAAGCAACATTCTTTTAATTGTAGCCACCTAAAATTAGGAAAGGAGGGGGTGGAGATTTTGTGTAAGATTTTGAAGCCAGGATTCCCGGAAGTTGCCAAGGGCGGAATATAAGTTTATGGTGGTAAGCCAATAATTAGAAAGGCAAACTCTAATACCAAAAGCTTCAACTCTGTCCAGATCGGATAAGTCGGCATTCATTCGAGCAGAAGAGATTTTGCTATTCACAGCAAACAGCAAACATCACCTCTGCCAGCACGGTCAAGGTGGTATGTAGTTTTTCCCAGAAGGATCAACTCCTGCGAGGGGGAAAGAAAAGTCTCCTGAATAACCATATCAGTATTAGCGAAACTAGAACTCTTAAGCTTCCTTCAAACTCTGGCAACATATAGAGCTTCAAAAGTCACAAATTATCCATTGTCCAAAAGTGACCCTTGAAATTTTGCACACATTTACAATGAAGGACATTACTTTTATTGCTCTTTTACAAAAGAGACTCCCTTCTCATGCAATTATCGCACTAGGAGATTTGTGAGCTTCGATTCCAGCTAGCGTCTATCTCCTGAACCACATCAAAGAAATATCAATAGAGCCGCACTTAGTTGCCAAAGTCTGAAGGCAGCTTAAAGCCAAAAAATTTTAGAGCAGATGCCTCTGGCGTTCCACTGGATAATACGAGTAGAAAAAATGACACAACTTGAGCCATAAAAGAGAAAATACTAAATGGGGGGGGGGGAATCTCCATTTGTAAGGAAAAAGAGAAACGAAGGCAAAACAAGGAAACCAAAGAGCGAATACTAAGTATCCCCCTCCATACCTTCCTCGGAAAGGTTGTTAGCAGATTCTTGGTAAAATTCAGCATCGGAGGGGGTCGGTTACAAAGGCAGAAGGAGTTAACTGGAGACGAGGATTTTCGCCGTTTATTTTTTATGCGCTGCAGGGCCTGTTGGGATTTGTTTTCAGTAGGTTTATCTACTTGTATGTTTTTAGTGGAAACAGCTGTCAAAGAGGTGGTTAAGCCCTGATAGCTTGTACTAAAAGGGTCGTTTGTTGCTGCATGGCTTGCACTATTATTTCTTGAGTCCGTTGAAAAAAGGAGTCTAAAGTTTGAATAAGTTCTTGTTTTGTAATAAATTTATCAAGTTGTTCGGTAGCAGAGGAAACAGCTGCGTAATGTTTGCTCGGAAATGTTTGGCAAACCGCCTGCGAGCTTCTGTGATAAGTAAAATGGCTATCTGTCTTGAATTTTAAAAACTCCATTTGTTTGGCTCTAGTGGAGCAATGGAGGTCAGAAGCTCAGTGGGCAGACTCTCAATTAACACGTTGAATGCCATGTCAACCATCGGTGGCTGACACTGAACTTTCCGTTTAGGCCACGTCAACCACCGGTGGCTGACAGTGTCCAATAGGATATAAAGCCGCGTCAACCACCAGTAGCTGACAGTGCAAAATATGATATAAAACTAAAAAAAATATATTGTTTTAAGTAATTACTGAAAATTTATTTAATTTTTTTTATTTATTACAGGATTATATCATTAAGGAATTTTAATGGATTTTATTGATACACGTTAAATATAACGCACTTCTAAGTAGAGTGCGAGGCGTGACGGGGATTTTCTTAAGAATTTGAGTGGCGCTCAACGTCTTAATGTAAGAGATAGTATCACAGGAACAAATATTTGCAGAATAGGAGCCACCCCATTTTCGGCACACTGTATCCTATTTGCATTTTCCCGTAGCATGGTAGAAAAGCCAACAATTTAAACATTGTCGAGGCCTGTCGTAAAACGGCCGTATTTTTTTCAAGCATATAAAACATTTTTACTTCTCTAGGAAGAATGGTGCCAAAAATCATGACAAGCACAATTTCTGAAAGTTGTACTCCAGATCCAGAGTGGTCTTTTCTCGTTAAGCGCCTCATTTCTTTAACTTTTAAATTATTTGAATTTTGTATTTCCTGTCCCAGCTCTTGGAGGGTAATACTAGTGTCAGTGTTATGGACTACAAAACGGGAGGTGATATATTCCCGCTGTACGTTAGCCTGGACAGGGATGTTCATGAGCGAGTTTATTTCCTCAGCAGCAAGGCTCGTCTGACGTTTCTATGAGAAGTTTGCCAGCTCTGGTAAACTTTAAACTTCATGGGACGTTCACCCTGAGTTCTTTGAGTTCTTTGCCTATGTCATACTTTAAGACCTGAGGTTTTTTGCGTGGCAGAGGACCGGACTAATTATTTCTTTAATGTAGATTTTGGGGTCGTTGGAACTCGCATCACTGACTTTAATTTGAGACTGCATTTTGAAAAAGAAGGGAGAAGAAGAAATAAACCCCATCCTACTAAGCGGGGTAAGCCAAGGGCACTAAACCCAGAAGTGCCCACAGATAGTTGAAATACAAAATAGAGAAAAAATAAAATAATGTATAATTAGAGAAACATACACTCAACTACCAAGGTAAACAGTAAAAAAGGCGGGAAAATAAGTAGAACAGACTACCCTTACGTAACCAAAGTGAAACACGGCTGGAGCAGCAGGCACAAATGTAATCTACACCTCTGCGAACATGAGAGCGAAAAACAGTCACTTAATAAATAACGGGCGGTGGTGAAAGAACCAACATGCGACCACTGTCCTCAAAGTTTAAGTTTCCGATAAGTTAAAAAGAAAAATAATCTATTTAAAAAAACTTTTAAAACCCAAATTCTTATTATAGCGTATCATATAAATCTTTTCGAAGTTAGAATAAAATTTAATTAAAAAAAAAAAAAAGTAACTTTTTTGCTTATTAACCAAAATTGGGGAAATTTGAACTGTGTTAAGAAAAGAGAAATTATTTCTTAAAATTCAGAACAGATGGCAGCACCACACGATTGCCTATAAGTTTTGTGATTTCATTTTCTGATTAAGGGCCAATATCTGCAATTTAATTATTCGTTTGAAGCACCTTTTTATCATTATTTTAGTTTATTATTATTTTTTTATATTATAACTTAACATTTTACTGATTTGGTTATTGTTTATGTGTTTTTCCTAATAATTCTTATTTTGTATTGTTAATTGTTTCATTGACATTTTAGTGAATATTCCGCCCAACAGAGGGCGCTTGTAGTCCACAAAAGACTCTTTTTTGCTTCTAAGAAGAGATGTAAGAAAAAGGCTTCTTAAAAAAGCTCTTCAAAAATTCTTAGAATACTGTGTAGTCAACGATAATTTTTTTTTTTTTTTTTTTATCAACTGACATCTTTTCTACTAATTGTCTGCAAAAATTAACACTTCGGACCTTCAGGGTATAGAAATCGGGACCACCGGATTATTAACATGGCGCTCTTACCATCTGAGCCACGG
This sequence comes from Salticus scenicus, assembly GCA_963930645.1. Taxonomy (NCBI): domain Eukaryota; kingdom Metazoa; phylum Arthropoda; class Arachnida; order Araneae; family Salticidae; genus Salticus; species Salticus scenicus. The sequence continues at coordinate 311,595 of CAWVNO010003088.1, forward strand.
AGAAACAAATGAAAAAGCTTGTATTTACCTCAAAATAGAGGCGCATTTTTTATTTGGTTGAGATTCACAAACATACCGTAGTGAATGATAGTAAGTACATAAGAATTTGGGAATAAGAAGAAAAAAAATATATCTATAAATCAATAAAGATCGTTATTAAGGTAAAAGTTATTAAGAAAAAGTTCTATGTAGTAAATATTAAGATTTAAAAAACCGTACTGAGGTTTAAAAAAAATTAAAAAAAAAAAAAAAAAAAAAAAAAAACCGCGCAGGGGTTGTAACCACCAGGGGTAAAACTTAAAATCCTAGTCAGGTAAAGGGTGGCATGAGTCCGTCTGTAACTTGCCCGGGCGTCATAGTACGTGGTGTTAAATTTTTTTTTGGTGAGGAACGGTAACGGAGGGTCAATTATCAGAAAATTTAGTAGCCTAAGTTTTGATGGAAATTTTGACTATGTCAGTGTCGCAAGTCTTTGGTTTTCATGAGTGGGAAAATGATAGGACGGTATTTGCATCCTTTCAAGTCTAAAAATTAGTAATAACTTGACAAATGTGACACTACTTTTCATTGCTGATAGTTACAAATAACTGAGAGTTCGTTAGCTACAAATATATAGACATATTGTTTTTTAAATGGTCTGTAAATGATTTTTAAAATACGTTTATAGAATTTTTCCTTTTCTGAATGAATTATTTTATTTGGCGGCATTTTTTAATCCATTCATTTGACAAATTGTAAATTCTACAGGGGACTGGGGAGAAAATAATTTTGCCTGCGGTATTTTTACTTATTTATTTATTTTTACTATAGCACAAGACGTTATTTTAATAGAATACTTTGAAAGTTTATAATATATTCTCAGTAACTATAAAGTGGGTCGTCTGTACCAGAATTGGTAACTAATCGGTACTTCTACTCGACAGACAAACTAAATATTCGGTTCAGCAAAATTTATTGATACTCAACAATTGATTGGATCATGAAATTTAAAATAAACTTGTGACGAAGCTAGAAAGTTTACGTTTGGTGATTTTGAAATTTAAATATCTTATCTTTAACAACGATGTTTTCAGTTGAAAATTACAAAAATAAATAAATAAATAAAAAATCTTAACACATTCGCGACCGCTGACGTTAATTCACGTCATTTTAACTTCTATAGCCAGTTGCCGCTGACGTAAATTTACGTCTTTTCAGATTCGGTTCCTGGTCACCGCTGGCGTGAATTCATGTCATTTAAAGAATTTGTATGGAAACAATACTTTAGTATTATTTCGATATTACTTTTAGGGTATTAATTTCTTCGATAGTATTATAGGTCCGTTCTAATGTTATATGAATAATCTTCATTTGAAGCTGCAGATAATTACAAGAGTAACATTTCAAAACATTATATCTAACTTTTATCCATGTTTAAACATGAAAAGTTTGCGGCTACTGGCTTGAGTTTACTCCCGGCAATCAGCTTTAGGAAAGGGAAAAGTATGCCAGTCGCGAAAGTGTTAATTACTCTTTGAAAATAAGCATGTGAGGTCCTATTTCTGCTTGTTTAATGCATTTTACATAACTTTATCGTGTAGCGAGAAATCATTCGATTTATTGACATAGAATTTTACAATAGAGAAACTAAATAATTTGTCTGCATTCCACATGTTCTTCACTAGGACTTTTCAGAAAGACCACGACGAAGGGCACTCCACCTACAGGCCTAGGACCCTAGCGTAGTCAATCGGCCTTAAACCCTACAGCCAAATCAACCAACAACCAACACTTATCACTATGCTTCAAGCGTCAGGAAATTCTATCATAGATCATTACCATCGCATGTTTTATTTGAAAAAGCTGTATTGTTCATGATATTTTCACACAGTCAGTCACATAAAAGATTTCAAATACAACACTATCGATGAGTAGTAATTTATTTTATGTGAACAGCGCTGATATATTCAAAACTAAAAGAAATTGGTGTATATTTTGTAATTCCCTTCAAAACTTTTACTGTACATTGTGAGCTAATGAGGGTAATTATTTCAAAACAATATTTTAATGATTGCAAAAAAAAAGCACATAAATATGGATGTTGAATGACAATCAATAAATACTTTGTAAAGAACCTCTTTAAATTTCGACCGCAAATAACAATTGTATTAGGCCGAAATTATTAAGCACGACCGATTCATCAGACAATAATATATATATATATATATATACATATATATATATATATATATATATATATAAGGAAGTATTGTTATCCCGATTTCAGAAATGGATTTTATATCTCGCATATCTTAAAAACGAATTATCATAGAATGTTGCAAATTTATATGTGTGACTGCCATGATGTCTAGTTGTACATTTGCAATTTTCGTCTTAATACGAGCTCTCGTTTTAGAGCGACTTTACACGATTTTTCGAGACGTCTGTATATGTGTGTGTATGCACTGTTAAAAATTTCTGTAAATTTATTTAAATATTTATCCGAAGTTTCTGTAAATTTACAGTAATTCTTTGTTAAAAGTGAATAACCGAAATTCTCAATCTTTATTCTGTATTTTTACCTAATTTTATTATTTAATTAAAATTAAAAATGACTTTTTCTACTTTAGAAAAAGCATTCCAAGTCCGAAATATATTCTCAACAGTAATTAATTAAATTAATATTAGTTATTAAAATGAATATATAAAATAAGTTTTTAACATCTCCGTTTATTTTTCTCTGTAATATTACGTAAGACTTAAAATAATAGATTACACTGAGTTTTCTGTTGAAATTTTTAACAGTGTGTATGTATCTCGCATAGCTAAAAAAAGGTTGGACGTAGAATGTTGCGAATTGATATATAGGCTTGTTATAACATCTAGTTGTGCACCTCCCTCTTTGGTCTTTCTGTGGCTTTCCGTTTTGGAGATATTTACATAAATTATATTCATAATGACCAAATATACAACGGTTTTGGCCATTATATATGACCTACCACCATACAGATTTCAAAATAAGCTAATGATAGAGCTCGTAAGGATATTATTATGGAAGTTGTTGACATTTTTGCGTGTAGAAAGCAATTTGTAAAGACATAAGCAGGTTCTAGTCGACGAATGCATTTTATTTAGTGTATATTCAGCCCGTAAATAGAGCGCTTAATGTTATTTTTATGAAAGTTGTCAACAATTTTGCACATAGAAAATAATTCTTAAAGACATAAACAGGTTCTAGTCGACGAATGCACTTTAATGAATACTCAGCACGTAGATAGAGCACGTAATGATATTTTTATGAAAGTTGTCGACATTTTTGAGTGTAGAAAGTAATTCTACAGGTTGTAGTCGACGAATGCCCTTTGTTTTAGTCTTGTTTGTCATTTAATGAATTTTCGAAGAATTTAGGAACCTTTCCGGAAAATTCTGGAATTCTGTTCATATTGAAGTTAGAGCTTCCAAACTTTGGCGACCCTAAACTACAAATTTTCGCCAAATTTGGTCCACAAGTCGCCCAATTCGATGCAAAATTGCCAAATTGGATGCCAAAACCAAAATCAGCGTTGCCTACAAGCTTAGCGACTGGGTGAGCTTTTTGAGCGATCAAATTTGGGCGGCAAATATTGTTTCAGGACGCCAAGAATTAGTGAAGCCTTTTTCAATTTTAACAGAATTAATTGTTTCGCTAAAATGTATCGTTTTTCACCTCTAATTTTCGGCGAAGAGAACAAAAGTAGGCCATCTATGCTCGAAGGATTTTCATTCAACTCTAAGCTATGAGTTTGCCATTGAGAGATTCTGTAATAAACCCATTCCTGAAAAAACCAGTATATTTGTTTGGCGGTATGTACAATCCTATTATCATTACTTTTGAGGTTAGAGTAGCAGTTTTTCAGTTTTTTCCCGCATGGTTGGAACCTGTCTGTTTCATTTACGAATCCGTTACCTCACACAAAAATGTGAATGTTTTCATAACAATATATATGTATATTCCAATGGGTGTATAAGGAAGTCATGTGGTGTCCACATCAGATTTTTTAATATTGTAATTTGTTAATCTTTGATCCTATATTTTTCTTTGGTTATCTTTTTTTACGGAATGATTCAGTTTAGATGTCTGCACTTGAGATCGAACACGGTAGCCCTCAAACAGTGTGTTTGGGGTCAAGGTCGATGGACTGCACTTGTGTCCTAGGCCTGGGTTCAATGCCCTGTAAGAGTTTTTTTTTTTTTTTAGGTGAGTTTCTTTCCCCAGTCCGTATTTATGGGAGTTTTAGAAAAAACCGCGGAAAGCTCCTAATGGTTAGCTCCTAGGTCGACGAGCGCTACCTGGGATCAAACCTGGCGCTTTCCGTCCACCAACGTCGATAGCAGAACGTCTCGGGCACTGGTGGGGTTTGTCCTGTAAAGCAAAGCACCATTAATTGTGATTTTGCAAATTAAATTATTTAATTCGAGTGACAAAATAATTGTTTCGCGTGGGGTTGTGGGGATAAAGGCCGAATGACTAACTGGGGTCCTAGGCATATATATGTGTTCAATATATATGTGTTCAATATATATGTGTTCATAAGCCCTCTGTGTCCGTCGGAGTCTTTCTAAGAATAATTGTTTAGGTTTAGGATAAACAAAGTTTGTACTTATTGTTAAAGCCAACTTAGAATATGTATATACCTGCCTTAACAATGCTTAAGGTTTATTTCTTTAGAAATCTAAAAATAATTATTTTAATCATAGAGATTTTATTTATTGGAGAAAACACCTTAAAAATGAATTTTCTTTGTATGATTTTCTCCTATAATTAATTTTTATAGTGCTGCCATCTATTGGTAAAAGTTTTAAATATATTATAAAACCTTTTCTATGCTTACTAAAGTTTCTACATTTTTTTAGTTTAAAATACTTTTAAAGGTAATAAAAAGAAAAAGAAAAGAAGATTTACATCGAGTTATATATATATATATAAGTAAATTTTTAATGTTAGTAAAAAATTAAAAAGATTTTAATAACAAATTTCGTTAGATAATTATAAATAAAGCATATTCTTTTACAATGATTTGTAGTGCTGCTATCTATTGACAAATTTAATAAATAAAAATTAACTCTTCAAATAATCGTTTATTTTTTCTTCCTTTTACGATAGAATTTTAGGAATGTACACCACCTTCATGAATGATAGTTTTTTTTTTTTTTTTTTTTTTCCAGCAATAATGAAAGCATTTTTGTCAGAAAATATAATCTGGTGTGGCACACACACAACCAGTTATGGAAACATTTTTACCGGGCTAGGCATGGATTTCTGAGTAAGTGGTTTGTTTTCGTCTTTCCAGTTTAATATTGCATCTACATTTGTAAAATATTTCATGTTGTTATTAAATTAAAAACAAAGTACTTCAAATTGTTCCCAGAACTTTTACCTATAGAAATGTTTAAAATGAGTCAAATTTTTTAACGGTATATCGTCATTTGACTCGATCGTTTGTCATTTGATCGTCGAAATACCCAATTGGAACTTCCCTTATTCATCTGTTTTTAAATTATACTGATAACAGACACAAAGACAAACCGCTGAAAATTGGATATCTGTATTCAGGGGATCTCTAAACTCACGACGTCGAAATTGACGCCAATACAACATTTTGTTTACCATATGAATAAAGGAAGGTAATTATCATTCCTTAATAATTTTCCTGGACGCGGTATAATTTCTAAAGCACTTTTATTGAGTCTATTCAATACAAAATAATCCCATCGCTTAATTTTGGGTAGCCCTGTATATTGTCAGTCACTTGTAAACGCATAGTGTAATCAAATTTAGTACAGTAACAAATGCATAAACGCCACTCGAAATGCACTTCGAGACACTTTCAGGTATAATAAATCCCAATTCTTTTTCGTGGCAGTGTAAACGAATGATTTTCATACTTTATTCTATATAAAATATGTGTATTTGATTATAAGAAATATATTAGCTTTATTTTGTTAAGAGCAATCTAAAGATGTAAAAATAGGCCAAAGAAAAATTCTAGCCGTAGAAATGTATACTTTTCAATGTCCCTGTATATAACCTATACTTTTCAATGTCCCTGTATATAACCTAATTGTTCTATTATTCACACGGATAAAACTCTAAAAGCATGATTTTCGGATTCAGGAGACCTCAAAATATCAATACAGTAGAAAATTCGACACCAAAAAAGCACTTTTCTGCCATACATGGCAAAAAGAAAGTAAAACTATTAATTACCCATTATTAAAGTGCTAAAACTTTTTTAAATAAAAAAAAAAAATACTATTTTCTCACTCCCCCCCCCCCCCCCCCATTAACAAAGGTAATGCAACACTTAAATATGCTTCCGATGGGAATTTTATTATTATTACGTGAAATATTTCCCTTTTCGATGTAGGGATGGTTGGGTTTAACGTCGCCCTAGCGCTGCGCAGATGGGCAATTGGCGACGGTCTGGGACACAGCCCTAGATGTGGTCCGGAGACATGCCATCACAATTTTGATCCTCCACTTTCGATGTAGGGAAAAGCAGGTGAACATGGAATACTCTTTCTATCTGAACTCACCGTAACAAACAGAGGTATTGTGGATCACTATGGATTCGACTGTTGCAAGTTTTTAAGTATTGTTAATGTATTTGGACGATTCTCTATAACAGGGGTGGCTAACCCGCGGCCCGCGAGAAGACTAACGATATTTAAAGTTTGGTAACTTTGGTTGACGGATCAAAAATTAATAAATATGGTCTGACTTTTCGAAGTGACCTATCAACGATTATGGTAGCTAAACAACTGTTGTAATGAAATATTATTGATCCATTATTCATTCTTATACTTTTAACATACAGTCATCAATTTTTCACGATTTTATTGTTAATTTATGAATGAAAATAATTTAAATTAATGTAGTCTACTGCGAATTTTCCCCTTGCCCTTCCCCCCAAAAAGTATATACATACATGAATAATAAATATCATAAATCAATCACTCACAAACATACGCATATGTATAGTCATAAAATAATAATAATTTCCTACCCCGGCTAATTTCGCCGTAAATTATCGTAGAAACTAGCCTAACGATTGGTAATAATAACAACTAGTTTTTAATGCAATTGCTAAATTTACTTTAGGGTGTCATTACATATTAAAACTTGCACAAACTTCATTTTCTTTCTTTCTTTCTTTCTTTTTTGACTACACATTCGAATTTATTTATATTTTTTTACTACACCCATTTTTCACTACATATTCGAATTTCAGAGGTCAAGGTGATTCGGAAAAAGGTATAGTTTATATTCTTTATATCAAGTCTTCATAGAGTTACAAGCAAAAATGGGTCGGGGTTACAAATCTCTATACTCTAAACAAATTAAGATATCACACAGAAAATTATCATATTCATTCGGATAATAATCGGAAAAGAAGTATAACAATTTTAAATATAGAATATAAAGTAAAGTAATGCTAATTAAGAAATGATGTGTACGTCTAAACTTACTTGATTAACTATTTTAAATCATGCACAAGCAAAGTAATACATGATACAAATGATTACAAGTAACAGCCCCCTAAGAGCAATAAAAATTGAAATATCCCTATAATTCGAAAAATAACGATAGGAACGAACTGTAGATTTAGAAAGCCATATTTTTGATGATGCTATTCTATTCGTACAAAAATTAATGTAGGTCATAATTCTTAAATTTTTTGAAATATAAATTTATTAATAATTTTCATAATTCAAAAAATGTTTTTCAATCTAAAATACGCATGGAATATATTTGGGTTACTTCATTCCAACGTAAAAAAAAAAAAAAAAAAAAAAGTGAAATTTTAACACATTAATTTTTTTGAGAAGACATGAATTAATGTTTATTACATTTATTTAACGTTAGCATCTCCCTATTTTAACAAATTACAACACTATGAAAAATTGCGAGAAATATATAAACTGTACCATTTTCTGGGCTGATTTGATCCAAATAATACAAAAAGCTTGACAAAATTGGGGGTACCTTTGAAAAAAATGAAGTTGATGCCAGTTTGAATATGTATGCACCCCTTAAGCAAAATCTAATTAAACCGTCTAACTAGGCCTTATCGATCGGCACAAGCCTCATATCTCTGCACTAATTTACGGCGAAATTAGTCGGGAAAGGAAGGGGGGGGGAGGGGAGGGGGCTTTTTTATGACCGTACATACGGTGCGGCCCGAATGAATAAAATATATTTCCAGTGCGGCCCACCAAGTGTTTTGGGTTGGACAGGCCAGCTCTGTAACAAAAAATAAAGTTTACATGCAAAACTTTTAGGTAAGGGGGGGGGGGAGGGAGGGATGTTACTTTTGGATAATATGGATCAAGCAGTAATGTGGAATAATTATGAAGGGAAATGTGTGTGGAATATCCTTTCCCTTAAAAAATAATGTGAAACAGGGTAGCATTTTTATAGAAAAATATGAATAATTGCTATATAAACATTTTATTTTGAAATTAATATTTAAAATAAACAGTATTGAAAAAATGATCAACATTCAAGTCTTACAAAAACTACAAACAATGTGGAATAGTTGGTATTCCATAGGACCCGAATCGACATCTTGGAGAATAAACTAAACTCAACCACCATTTGGTAGAAATATGTTAATGGCAACCACACTACTTACTCAACTTTCCTTCTGGAAATAACACTATGTTTTTACTCATTTTACTGCTTTGTCAATAGATTAGAGAATTCGTAATATTTACTTCCAAAAAAGTCTGAATCTCGATAAACTAAAGAAGTTGAATGGCACAGAAACTGGCCTTCTCACGGAGACACCGTATATGTGATAATACAATGGTATTCCATTTTACCTGACTATTCCATATTCCTTATCGTTTCTATATAGTATATCTGTAAAAGCTCTCGTAACTAAACAAGGTTTTTCTGTCCCTCATTTAACTCAATTAAAATAAATCACCCATAATCTAAAAAAAGACGCCAGAGTTTGATACACTGACATTTAATAGTTGACAAACACAAATTTACAAAAGTTATATGTACAAAATTAAAGTTCAGTTTCAACTGAATCATTAGCATAACAACTAAAAAGCGCCTCTGTGCAAATTTTAGATCGAAAACAAAAGTTCTCGGAACTTCTCTGCTGGTCATTAGCTGTTGCCACTCGACATTCTCTAAAAGTAGTGGGACGGAGATGCTGAAGTTGTAATACTTTTATGTCACGCCTTACATGTATGGGTGTTTTTCCAAAAACTCAACATTTTTTAATTACAAATTCTTTAAAAACAGAAGTTCTTTCACACACGCGGGCAATTCTACCCTAATTTTAACTTTCAGATCAATGAAATGAGTCAACAAAACTTAATAAAGTAACATAAAATGTGTATGTTAATGCTTATTAATATTTCAAAATTGCTAAAAAATATTCAGCAGTGATCATTTAGGAAGGGATTTTATTTAACTGACAAAACATGCTGAGCTTTTGCAGCCAATTTTCCTTCCTGAAGTCTATAACGGTTCATGTTATGCAAATTTTGCACTTATTATGCTTAATGGTGGTGACTACTTGACACTAAAATGTAGTAAATACAAAATATACACAATATATACTTTTTCTCCTAACTCTGCCATAATTGTCAAAATGTAAATATTTTTCCAATTTTGTGTCGATTTATTTAACTCTACAATTATATAACTATAGAAAGTAGGTTCAAAGTATTATAATTTTTTAAATATATATGCTGGCTATCTAGAAAATGGATTAATTATATTAGCAGACATATTTAAAACTATTTACTGAAAGTTTTATAGTGGGAGACGGTAAGAAAGAGAAGGGACGGTAAGACCAACATAGGGAGCTGTCACAAATAACTGAAATTAATTACAAAATTAGAATTAGTTAAATATTTAGATCAAACTGTGTTCTAAAAAAAGTTTCATTATTGAAGAAGCCTATCATAATCATTGTTTATACAAAATTATCTGGTTGATATTGGTTGTGGAGGATCCTCAATTTTACACATTTCTTCAGTCTATGGTGGTCTTTGGCTAGTGGCCAGAATAATTTATTGCCATAGCGATGCATATACAGGGCAGTTATCACCTTAGCATCCTGTTTTTCTACAATTCCTGTATAGCATGAGTTGTCATAACCTATATAGCAACTCATTCTTCTTTTATAACTTTACCAGGTTTTACAGTTTTTTGTTTAGTTGAGGTAATGAGACAATTACTTTGTGATCCATTATCTTTTTGAGACGATACTATTTTTCTATGAGATGCTAGAATTTTGGTAAAGTCCCACATGCTTGTATTGGATTGATAATATTTGCATTATACGCCGTCACAAGCAAAACACGAAAGAGTTCGGAGAATTCATCAAGATGATTTGGAGGTGTAGACATAACTTGTCTTAACTTCATTGCATTTGGTATTGTTTTCAAATCTTGTGTAACATCAATAGCTTCAATATCTTTATTGAATATTTCGAACACTTCAAGTCCCGAATCAAGCAGAAACGGTCGTTTTGCCAAGCCAAGCTCAGAGACAAGCAAAACAAACAAACTACCACTAACACAAAGCAGAACGCGCCAATAATAAAATCGACAGAAATAACCCAAGATCGTTAAATGCTTATTATACAGAAACCAACTTTCCCATGTTAAATCGGCAATTTTTTTTCCCGTAAAGTTTTAAATATTGGACGAACCAAATATCGCAGTAAAATGAAACAAAAAGTAAAATATTCGTATCAACGAGATTTTTAATTTGAGATAAAAACGAACTTTCTAAGTTAATAAGTAAAAAAATGGGAGCATTTTCAATTTAGCGTAAAATTAGTTGTTTTGACAACTTTTTGAAAAAATTTCTTCTTCAAGAAATTTTTTTTAAAACAAGCTAGAGAATTCATAAATGTGCAGAATTCTTTGAAAACTGGTTTTTCAGATAGACAATTACTTAATCTAGGAACTTTTATAAAATTTAGCTTTTAAAAATCAAAATTTCCTATCTTAATTGCTGAAAAACTGTTAAATATCGCCAAAGAGACATAAATCGCCAAATATGAAATTGCTTCATCTCAGTTTACCCGAAAAATATTAATTTCAAATTGAGCTGATTTTTATTTTTATAAGTTATTTTTTTAACCAAAGAATCTTTGCTTTTATTATTTTGTACAATTTTAAATTTTATATCCCTGAAAACAGAAATGAATACATTTTTCAATAACATTTGTTTCAAATCTATAGCATGAATTGCTGATTTTTTAATATTTTTCATACCTTAGAATAAGAAAGTCAGTACACGATATAGTATCCAATTTTAATATCCTTCAATTCAATCTGGCAATGATAATTATGATGCATAAAGATTTCTACTTCCTTCTATATAGTATACTAGCAGGCTTTGCCCGCTCCGCTTGTCATTTTATTGAAATGAATTTCGACTTTCGGTTTTTAGTAAGTTTAGTACGTTGTAAGAGCTCCTGAAAACAATTTGACTATTTTTAGAAAATTTCTATTTGCGTGTGTGTGTTCTATGTGTGTGGCGAAACATTTGTTCCAACTAGATATCAGGAGCTACTGCTCAGAATTACATATAAATTTATATGCAATTGAACCTTGATGTATAATAGCGTTTATCAATATTTGGTGTCAATTGCTCAACATGGTGCTGCTATACAGTGATTGCCGCAATTTCAGAGAAGGCTATATCTGAGTTAATATTACATGGAATTGCATAAATTTACAAATAAATTTACATTGTTACAAATTATAGTGCTTATCAACTTTTGTACCAATATCTCAACATGTGGCGCTGCTATACAGCGATTTTCGCAATTTAAGGAAAGGTTCTGTTGGATATAATGAAACAAAACTTAATATGTGAAAAGGCCATTATGAGACATTATGCTGATTCAATCTCGATGCCTATCGGCCGATAAGTGGAGTTCATATACTACAATTTTTTTTTTTTAGAACTGAAAGGATGCCATCTGCATGGTGAAAATTTACTTCCGTTGGACATTTTGTGCAACAATACCTCTCTGAGTTGATAATATTCAGCACTCATAATGCGAAAATTAATAAATAATTTGTGCTGCGTTAATATGTATAGGAAAATGTAGAAGAAAGTTTTGTGATGGACACGACATACTAGTCTGCATAGAAAACCCATGGATAATGTCTAGCAACCAGAATTATGGAAAGTTTAACGCAAAGAAAACTTTGTAATACAGTTTAACGCAAAGAACAACATCGCACGAAAGCTGAGTTGAAATCCAGGACATATCTGATGTAAAGTATCAGGTTAATTCCAGTAAATATAAAAACTATTTAAAAAAAATAAATGATATCTACAAAAAAGACACTTAAAATGTACAAAAAAGCCAAGCTCAAAGAAAGAGAATTGATTAAAGTTGTGTCTAAAAAGGATGTGATATCAAATTTCCAAGCTTACATTCAAATACTTATTTAATATTCCCTTTTAACTAAATTTTCACATGTGAATCAAGTGCCTTATGATATGTTGATAGAAATCCTTCTTTCCTGTACTAAATACATCATAGCGTGTTTCTGAAAAATATTATTATTTTTATTTATGTATGATGGGCTTGGTGGCCATCTTTCAAGTAATGAATAAACATTCACACAATTTGAAAGAAGTTTCTTAAAATATATCTCATATAAAATTAATTTTGCTATTCCATTCAGTAGAGACGGAAATATTTCGATAACATGATTTCTTATAATTATTTAGTATTAAGTGCACTTCCATCCTATAAATGCCGGGAATAAAGAATATAAAAATTTAAATTAACGTAAAAATATGAAGGAGAGGGGGGAGCATAGAAGCTTCCACCCCCCGTTTTATTTACCCAATTTGAATTTAGCTTCTTGGAATAAATATCTCGTAAAAATAATATGGTTATTCCATTCAACAGGGGTTGAAATATTCAGATTAAAAAAGAAAAAAAAATCATTAAAAACATCGCAAAAGCCCCGTTAAGCACACAAGTTGAATCAATTTAAGTTTTAACAGTGTTAAGTTTGGCGCGCTCCCATCCTCCCATCCTATAATTATTTCTCATTACGCAGCACTAGTGCGATATAAAACTCAATTAACCAACTCATCCTATAATTGATGAGATTTATAGAATTCAAACTAACGTAAAACTTTGAAAGATGGCCGCCAAGCCCATCATACATAAATAAAAATAATAATATTTTTCAGAAACACGCTATGATGTATTTAGTACAGGAAAGAAGGATTTCTATCAACATATCATAAGGCACTTGATTCACATGTGAAAATTTAGTTGAAAGGGAATATTAAATAAGTATTTGAATGTAAGCTTGGAAATTTGATATCACATCCTTTTTAGACACAACTTTAATCAATTCTCTTTCTTTGAGCTTGGCTTTTTTGTACATTTTAAGTGTCTTTTTTGTAGATTTGCTAATACTTTATATAAAGCCTGAGCATCAGTAATGTCTGTGCCATGTGCGACAAGCTGGTCTGCTTTTGTTTTAAGCTGTCCTCTAGCTGTCCTACCAAGTTACCAAATTTCATAAATCAACTTGGCTGTGACCCTTATGTAGTCTATGTATACATCACAATTCAAGCAAATCCGGTCTTAAATACGCTTTTTACAGAGTGAATTCAAAATTTTCATGGCCTCCACTTGAAAACAAAATGACGGAGCAATTTGGTTAACAAGCTCACCCAAGACATTTATAACATGAGTTCACTGCCCAAATTTGGTTCGATTTGGAGTATTATTTCGGAAGTTATCGTGATGTTAAATTTTCAAGTGGTAGCCTGATTTCAGGTGGCCCCGCTTAGTTTAAGATATCCACCACTTTGTTAAGAATGGCGCAGATAATGTTCATTAATAAACTTGATTGAGACCCTTATGCGGTCTGTATTTACATCAAAATTCAAGCAAATCCGGCTTTAAATACTCTTTACAATGTGGATTTGAAATTCTCAAGTCGCTTCACTTGAAAACAAAAAAGGCGGAGCAACTTGGTTAACGAACTCATCCAAGATATTTATAAGATCAGCTCGCTGTCGAAATTTGGTTCGATTTGTAGTATTATGTCGGGAGTTATCGTGATGACAAAATTTTCATTATAGATAGATAGATAAACGAAGTGATTGCAGTAGGTCGATTTCTAAAGAAATCAGCAACTTTGTTAACGAACTCATCCAAGATATAAGATAAGTTCGCTGTCCAAATTTTGTACAATTTGGAGTATTATTTCGGGAGTATCGTGATGGTAAAATTTTCATTATATACCGGGTGATCCAAAAGTCAGGACAAACTTTAAAAATGAATAATTCGGAAACGAATCAAGATAGAAAGATACGGTTTGCACCAAACGGATGGAAAAGAAGCCGGGTTTTGTGTGGCAACGAAAAAAAAAATAGTTCTGTTGGCGACCAACAGATGGCGCTGTCGGATTTCTGATGTAGGATTATGCAAAGCAACAAACGATATAAAAAGGAGCAACTGCGGAAGGTAATGGTTGTCGAAGCTTACATGCATCGAAATATCGCATTTTCAGTCGCTAATTTAATCACGCATGGCCTCCAAGATATCCCGATCTGACACCCTGTGACTTTTGGCTGTGGGGGTTCTTGAAGTCAAAAGTGTACCGCGACCAACCGGAATCACTAGCAGCACTGCAAGATGACATCCGCCAAAATGTGTCTGCCATAACGCAAGAAATGCTACTAAATCCTGTGAACGGTGTGGTGAATCGTCTCACAGCTGTACTTCTGAATGATGGACAGCACATTGAGCAGTTATTGTAGTAGTACTAATTAACTGTAATTAAGCTGACTTGTAAGTCATCAACACTTTTTTGATTTGTAAATCATCTTTTGGTGAAATAAAACACTATAGCGCCATCTGTTGGTCGACAACAGAACTAATTTTTTTTTTTCGTTGCCACACAAAACCCGGTTTCTTTTTCATCCGTTTGGTGAAAACCGTATCTTTGTATCTTGATTCGTTTTCGAATTATTCCTTTTTAAAGTTTGTCCTGACTTTTGGATCACCCGGTATATAGATAGATAGGAGACGTTATTGCAATAAGTCGATTTCTAAAGAAATCAACCTAACAATAATAGTATTTGATGTTTTTTGTTAATTGTTTCAGTGGGATATGGGTGTTTATTTCACTATAATTTGGGTAAGCGTATATTCATTATAGCAAACAAATTTCTGCTTGTTAAAAGGTAATATTTTTAAAGATGTTCTCAAGTCGATCCGACCCGAACCCCACCCACAGTAAAAAAAAAAAAAAAAAAAAAATCCCTTCAACCCGACCCGAACTTAACCGCGGGTCGTTCGGGTTCGGGAAAAATTAGGTTTCCCGATTCGATGCAGGACTCTACAGGGAGCCCGTCAGTGCAAGGTAGAAACAGTGGGATGCGTCAAGCGCTACTTGGATTCGATATCTTTTTTTCCCATTTTTAATTTTAAAATTATTATTCACTTTTGCATATCTAGTTTGCACCAATCTATTGCGCATTAAGTATGTAAATATGCTTTTTCAGTATGTTTTAATATTTCAAACTTTTAAGAAACATAAAATTCCCTTTTAATTAGACATATAAAAAACTTCCCCAGAACATTCGATTTTGGTGTATGTAGGATTCAATAATAATAATAATGACAAAAACAGAAAAATTGATTATAAATAGTAACTTTGAATTCTCGAAAGTATGTGAAAAAGTGAAAGAAATTTAATTCATTTTCATGCTTTTTAATTCTATTACAATTTCTGCAATACAGAAGTAAATACTCAAATGGTTTTTTTTACAGAAATAAATACGTCCATAGATAAAAGGCAAACATTTTTTTAAAAGCAGTCACAGAGTAACAGTGTGACATAAATAACAAAGTGACAATGATACAAGTATTATATTACACTTCACAGATCCAACTAGTATGAAAAAGTAAGACATAATATGCATAATAAATACATGTGTAATTATTTACATTATTAAATGAGAAAGTATGTACTTAAAGACTTAAAAAAAAAGTAGAGAATTCTGTAAGGAAAAATAAATAAAACTTCAGTTTTGCTCCTTAAATTGAAATTAAAGTAATTTCACAAATTAAACCTATGTGAATTCTATATATATATGTTTGTTTGTTTGTTTGTTTAATAATACTTTTGGATTAATATTCTGATTAAAACCCCTCTAAATAGTTTGCATACGTATTTACATTCATAACAAAAATATAGAAGATTATTTACATTGAACAATATTTATATTATTCTTTCTTACTGATTATTTACATTTAATTATCTGTACTGAAAGGTTATATACTAAGTATATGCACTAAAATAAAGAAGCAAAGTAAAATAAATAGATTTATTAAAAACTTTATTCAGATGACCTTGTTAAGACAGAATAAAGAACTTGAGAAAAAATATTGTTTATCTTAAAAAAAAAAATATATATATATATATATACATCAAAATATTTACGAATTTGTGATATACAATCTAATCTTTTGCAAAAGAACGAAAATTTCTTATAAATTTGTTTTGACAGAAATTTTAGAAGACAAAATGAAATTACGTATAGTTTTAGAGGGTAAAATGTTACAACTTATAATGCTGACAGAAAATACAGAAAAGACGCAAGCAGTGATATATGTATATACAAATAAATGCATCAAACGTTATCCTATTAATGATTTTTATGATGTATATTTCCATAAAAATACATAGGAAATTCTAAAGAACTATATGTACCTCACACCAGATATATATCTTACTTCTTTTAAAATATTTTTCTCTAAGTTTTAAAATGCATCCAATACTTTGAACACTAACCATTAAAATTTTATTTTTCTTAATAAAAATATTTGTACATATTTTAAGGAATAAAATATGTATTCAGTAATCTAATATTAAAACTTCAAAGTTCAATTCCTTACTTTTTTTAAGTATTTTAAAAATAGAGAGACTCCAATAATCTTGTGTTAAAATTAAAACATTTATGTTTTATTATCTACTTTAAAATACTTTATGTATGTAAGCATTTAAAAAAATAAACAGGAATTTTGATAATTTTGTGCCAAAGACTCTTATGCTTTGATTTCTGTTCTAAAATACTTTATATTTGTAAGTACTTTAAAAATAAAGAAGAGTTTCAATAATTTTGTGTCAAAACATTTATGTTTTCATTTCTATTTTAAGGTACTTCACATCTGATAGTACTTTGATGAATAAAATGCAATTAGGAAAATCTGATAATAAAAATTTTGCGATTTAACCACTACTTTACATGTGTAAGCATTGTGAAGCGTAAAACTCAATTCTAAAAAATATTAATGTTGAAATTTTTGTGCGGTTTTTTCTACTTTTTTAAATAATTTATAATACATACAAAAAAAAAGTGATTGGACAAACTAAATGAATTTTCAAAACTCAATTAAACTAATAATAATAATAGAAAAAATATTAAATAAAATCTATTATAAACACAGGAATATTTTAATATTTTTGCTAATAATATAAGTTTTATTTTATTTATTTTTAACAATATACATAAGTTCTTATAATATATATATGCAAATATATACAGGGCTCAAGATTAATAGTGGTCCGTTAGTCCGGGGCCGCAAAAACATTCAATAGACCAGCAAAATATAAATTTTATTGGTCTACCGGACCAATGAAGCTCTTCATTTTTTTTTTATTTTTTTACTTTTCCATAAAACTGTCACAAAATAGTATGTTATAACAATAGAAAGTGTACTTTTTTATAATTGTCAATATCACCTATTCTCTGTAATTTTTTATTTAATTACACTTTCATAACCTTTGTTTACTTTTAATTCTTAATACGTGACATTAAGCTCGTTTATTAAAGCATACATTTTTGATTTATATAAGGCTTATTTATTTTTTTTTTTAATTAATTTACAAAAAAAAATATCATTTTTAAATTGTATATTTATAAAGAAGTCTTCGTAAAACAAAAAGTTTACAAGTTTTTAAAAATATAATAGAATGGAAAAACGGACCAGTCAAAGTATGTACGGAATAGCGATATCTGAAAATTACTGGTCCTACGGACCAGTACCTTTATTTTCTTAATTTCTACTCCTCTATATATGCATGCATATATATAAAGTAATTATGCAGCTGATAAAAATATTCCTTAAGGAAAAAAGTTTAATAAATGAGCCCTTAGTAAAAATGTATTTAATAATAATAATAAAACACATCTTTAACTTAAATTTAAAAAGAAAGAGTAAACATATTTAAAACCATTAAAAATTTTGTCAAAGACAGAAATTAGTTGAGTAGTGAGGACTTAAATTTAGTCTATAATTTTTTTTTTTTTTTTTTTTTTTTAATTTATTTTTTATCTCATTTTTTGACCGTAAAACTGGGCCACGTACTTTTTAAAATGACTGAAATGAATTAAAAGGAAGTGTTGCCACCTCAATTTCATACTTTAGTTAATTTTAAAAAATTTGATGGTCGTGTCGAAAAACTGTTCGCACTCCTGGATTCAGAAAAAATCACCCCTTTGATTGGGTATCCAATTGGTAACGATAGGATTGATATTTCTAATTAATTTTGGTGTTACACAAAACCACAGCCTACAAAAACTCCAGATTGAAACTAATAGTCCTGTGTTCTAAAAAAAAAAAAAAAAAAACATTTTGGCACAGTTCTTTATATTTTATTAAGTAAGGTAAGCATTTTATTAAATATTAAGTCTAACAAGAAGATAAGTGTAATAAAATAATTTTACAAGAAAGATAAGTTATGCTCTTTGCATAAATAATAAAACCCTTTCCAATTGTTCTTACCCGTTGCATTGTTTAATCTCCAGCGTATTTAAATTTCATACTGGGTGCCCAGCAAAAAGCATTTCTAAACTGAAAATCACGAAAATAAAGATGGATCGAAAAACTGAACAAACGGCACAGTTATCGTGAAAGTTCTGATGTAGAAGTTTTCCCAGTTTATTATTTTATACAGATATTTTTACTCCAGTCTCTTGAAAGTCGTGTAAACGACGCTTTTATTTATGTACTTTTAATTTCATGTTGCACTCATGCCCAGAGATCCCTCAAAGTTTAAAAAAGGGGCATGGTAATGCTACCTAGAAAAATAAAGGTAGATTGCTGTTACTCGTGGTAATAATAATAATAATAATGGCAAGCTTTTGGTTGATGAGAAGGGGGGGGGGGGGGTAAATTCAACAAAACAAGGGCATTGTACTTGGTAGAAAATGGGCACCAATATTGTAACTGCTAGTTTATAATTATAAAGGCATCTTAAGCAGTTATGGATGCTATCCTAGATTTAACCATTGTTTATACATTTATGAATTTTCTTTTAGTTTCTGTATTGACTTTAGAGTTAGGAGAATACTTATAATATTCGGTTAAAAATAGATCAAAATGTTAGGTTCTGATAAAATACGAATTTTCAGATAATTCGTACTTGAAATAGGACAAACAACGATACAGAGCGTGTAAATAATATTTAAAATATATTAACTAGGAGTATCTTAAAGTAAAACAATTAGTGCATTATTTTTGGACAAGGATTGCACGTTTGAGGGATAAGTAGGATATATTAAAACCAGTAAAAACTAAAACATCAGAAACGCCAAAGAAAAATATTTGGGAAGCATACAGCTGTTTCGGTAGCCTTAAGCGTACCGTCTTCAGTGCATAAAGAATACCGAAACAGCTGTATGCTTCTCAGATATTTTTCTTTGACATTTCTGACGTTGTAGTTTTTACTGGTTTTAATAATCCAGCGCCAAGTCTCCTTTTAATATACGTAGGATATGTTTTTGGAGGTAAGCGGGGATGTGTTTAGGTCAGAAAAGACGGCATGTTTTGCAGGGTAAATAATCTGGTGTGTCACTCACACGACTTTCTCTTACCCTGAAAATTAATACTATAAATGCAGGTTGGAGTTTAAGAGGTAAGATAACGAGTTCTGCAATGCAAACCTATATTAAACAATTCAAATGAGGCTTCGGAAGAGTTTTATATGATAATTAGTTCTGTGTGAGGGGGGCTACCGCCCCCTCAACCCCCCGTTTCATTAATGCACCTACATTTATATAGAATTTAATTCGGTTATTAAAAAATAATTCTGTTTTTAAAAAATAATTTATTTAAATTATTATTTAAAAAAATTGTCTTTTATGATAATGCAGACGATTTCCATATTAGAGTAGTAGTATAACAGCAAATATCCAAAAAAAGTCCATTTTATTCTCAATATTAAAAAAAAAAAAAAATACGATTTTTTTTCTAAGTTTTTTTTTTTTTTTTTTTTTGTTAAAAGTAAAAAAAATCCATAACTTTGTTTTAAATTATCGCAGATCGATGGTTCAACCATTCGCTTTAAAGGTATTGGCGAGCTCTTTTGAAAGATACCCATCATGAAAATTTACTCCCCTCGAGGGGGGACTTCCCCCCAGGGGGGGGAGGCGAGGCTCCTGCATGCATAATTTTTTTTCCCAGTTAACTATCTCTATTACAAAAAATATATATTCGTTTCATTTGGTTTAGTGCAGTCTATAGACGTTAAACTCTACTTACCTGCAATTTCCCCCATAGACGTAATGTATTAGAATTCTCTTGATTGACCCAGTACACGAACCATTTGCTTGATCTTAACGAAAAGCTTACTGTAGCATCCGTATGAGATACACATTTAGAATACCAAGTTTGAACTTTCTGCCATAATTTGTTTTTGAGATATGCTGATAACAGACACACACACACACACACACACACACACACACACACACAGACACACACACACAGACATACACACAGAGCATTTGCTTAAAACATGATTTTCGTATTCAGGGGACCTCAAAACATGTAAATATAACAAAATCTCGCATTCGAAAATTTGACCCAAAAACAATTCTTTCTCTACCTTATGGGTAAGAGAAAGTAAAAAAGTGCATTTTTGATTTTTAAGGGGGGCTCATAAAATTCGAAAGGACGGGCAGAGTGCAGCATTCAAGGCCTAAACAAGGTTTCCCTTTGTTTAGGCCTACACGTTTGCCTGGTGAATAATGGAGCTTCATTATTATAACCCAGAAAAAATACTGCGTACATTTTCAATTTATAGTTATTTGTTAACAAAATTTATATTCATTTTTTCAATACATTATGTAGATGTAGCTGAAATAACAAATTAAAATAGTAATTGCAAGGCAACTAAGCATGCTTGAAAAATTAAGAATTCTCTCTTTTTACAACTCGTGAACTTTTATTACCTTGTCAGACGATTAAGAACTTTTACTGCAGTTATTCAAAAGATAAAATAGAAATTACTAGCAAATCCATGCGAACTTTTCGCACTTTACTTCTTTTGTTATTGACCTTTAAAATTTGAAACTCATAAATATTATACAAATTTCACCACCTAATTAAAATTTTAATTTACCGGAAGCCAAATTATTATTAGTACCAAATTGATGTTGTGCAATAGTGAAAGCAAAATCATCCAAAGAAAGGTTTCAAAATAAAATTTATGGTTGACGACCCAGTTTTCATACTTCTGCAGAAAGTACAGTTTTAGTACAGGACCGCCACAACGCCTTTTAAATTTTTGGCACTCTCTAGACGATGACTTTTCATTTATTTATTTTGGCACAATTTTTTGTTTTGAAGAAACTAATTCTTATTTTTATTATACTTTTTATGATTGCGTTTTTTAGTCAATTTATGATAATGATTCATATTTTTTAAAGTATTGCATATATATCTTTAAAATATTACTATGTTTAAAATAACGTTTGCAAATATTCTGAAGAAGCAACTGTTAAAAATACGTTTTTCCATAAAATAATCTCATCAGACAGATGTCGTCATTTTTTCTTATTAGATCGTTGAGCTGAGTTTGCGTGCTTAAATATTGTCGAGGATAAAAAATAAATATTTTTTTATCCTCGCGTATTTTATTAATTAAATCATTATCGTATCGTTTCGACAAAATATAATCGTAACTGGTCCGCGCAAGAGAAATATTATATAGAGTTTCTTCGACTTGGGTTAGATATGAACAACAGAGCTAAAATATTTAAAACATTTTACATGTTCTCTTCACCGTAAAATAGCTTAGAAACGCTTAACAAAATCTCACTCTTATCTCGAGAAACTGTTTGAAGAAATACCGCTTTGAGACTTCAGAACAACTTCCCAATGTTTACCGAAAAATTTCAGAAATAAAAGGACACGTTTTCTGTGCGTAAATTTCAGAAAATTTGCATTCCTCAAAAAGTACAGGCTGGAAATGATTTATTATTAAGAGAAAAGTTCCCATTAAACCTCGGAAACTTATCTTTTTCGAAAATTTCCGCACTATTTTTTTCCTTATGATTTCTGAAAATAAATAAGATATTTCTTGAATCGTGGGTCAAGAAATACTCAAATTCTTTGAACATTTTCCATGTTTCAGAAATGTTTTCCAGTATCATACAGTTTTCTGTCACTTCTCTCAATGTTTCCTCATCGAAACCTTAAAAAGAGAAAAATATTCTGTTCTTATGAAACGACAATAAAGTTCCTGATCAACTGTTTATTGGCGATGAAAGCAGTGAAACGACGATGAAAAAAGTTCATATCATGTCTTCTTGGATGTAAGAAGGAATACCCTTTCCCTTGACGGACGAGCGATTATTCGACGGGCTATCTGGAATCAACAAGGATGTTCTGTTCAAAGAAATGTTATCCTTCTGAAAGAAAAAAAAATATTTTAAAACTGTAAACTATAAATTTTAAGTAATAAAAGAGGAATGAATCATAGAAATGAGAAGATAACTACGGCGACCGTTTTGGAAGTAAGTTTGATTATGTTTTATGGCAAACAGAAACATACAATGAGATACCATAATAAAAACTTTCGGTTATTTCCCCCCCTAATCACCTCCGACATCTATACATTTGTCGAATTGTAAAACCAATTTGGAGAACCATCCTGGAAAAATTAGTGCCTAGCGATTTCAAGAAGTTTTGTACAGCTGCCGCACCCCTAAATTGTTTCTGATAGGAACCCATTCTACCCCAGTGACGTGCATACTTGCCAACCATCTCATTATGAACCGTACAATTTTTAGTACCCGCCTTTTTTTTCACACCAATAATTTTTTAGAGTAATTTTAGTCTTATTTAATCGTAACAACATTTGGAGAGAATACCTCTAAAAATATAGTGGTGTGAAAAATGGGGCGTTTTTTCAGGGGGCATTAACAATTGTACGGTTATTAATGAGATGGTTGGCAAGTATGGACATGTAAGCATTCCAATTCACCCATAATGAAAAAAATCAAAGTGTCGCCCTCTGCAGGGAAGGTTATGTTGACAATGTTCTAGGGATCGATTCCTGAATTTCAGGGACCATCCTGGCAGCACGTTATTGCCATACTTTCACAACTGAAGTTCATTTTGCGACGCAAGTTTCAAATCTTGATATAGGTCCTAATGTTGAGAGGTTTTGTTCTTGGACGACGATGCAATATTCCACACAACGAGAAATACAAAAGAACACCTTCATCGCTTGGGATGGAGAGAGACTGAATCACTTGAGCTATTGTCCCGAGTTTGGCGCGCCAGATGTCCACCTCTCTCCTGCATTTAATTTAGTACTATGGAAACATGACTACTGAAGCCATAAAGAGGTACAATAGATCGCGTGTGTGTTTTTTTTAAACTTATTTCCCTGTGCGAGAAATATATCAGTGCTTTGGCAACTGTGTGGAAAAATATTGAAAAGTTTGTAGTTTCTATTTTGTTACGCCATTGTACACTGGTTCTCATAATTATAAGGACACCCGTTTTTCTATATTAACTAAACACTGAACACTATTATTTAAACAAATATATTTTTTATTAATTTGAATTTCATTAATAGACTATATTTAAAAAGTTTTATCGTTTTTCTATCTTAAAAAAACTTTAAATACGGTCAAAAAGATGATTTTTCAGGTGTTCACAATTATAAGGACAGCTCGAATCTTAGTAATATTTTTTCAGTTATTCTTTAAATTAATATTTTATGGGGTCTCTTTTTAGGGTGAAACAGTCAGACATTCTCTCTGGTATATATATATATATATATATATACACACATTTTTTTTTTTTATATTCAGTTTCAATACCATTTCATACAGCATAGATGATATTCTGAATACAGTTAAACTACTTAAAATTGCTTTCCACTTGCATACATTTTTCTAATGTGATAGGTTAAGGTTTTTTCAAATTTTAGGCCACGGGAAAGGCAATAATGCAGAAGTTTCTTTCTTCAAATTATTTCCTATTGCTCTAGAAGTAGAGCAAAAATGTAAGTCTTGTTGAAAAAAATATTATTACCCCCCCAAAATCTAACAAAAATGTGATAATTCCATGTTTAAAATTTGCGGATGTTCTCTTGATGTTCATAGTAATAGAAAAAAATTACTAAATTCATTCAGCCTTCACTAGAAACAGCTCCCCAGAGCACCATAGATCCACCTTTAAAATGCCCGATTCATATCTGCCTTTAAAAAATCTTCTCTGTCTTTCGCTATCTTCAGATCGTGCCAAAAACTGTTAAAATCATTCGGTTAATCAAAAATAAAATGCTTTTCATCCGAAAATGCAACATTTTACCATTTAATATTGTCTTTATTCAACTTTAACACAGACGTTCTTTCCCCCATTAAATGCTTATTGATTGTTACAGGTTTTTTATTCATTTTAACATATTATTAAATATTTTAAACATGCATAAATGTGGACCCCAACCTTTCGTTAAAAATTACGAGCAAATTCAGCAGCAGTCATTATGAGTAGAACAGTAAGAGGAATTATGAGTCTTCGACCTCTGTAAAATAACTCTGATTTTGCATCAGACCTCTCTCCTATAGAACCAGTAGTTCAACGTTTGATCACATTTCCTTCAGCAATTTTAGATCTTCGAATTTCATTAGAAATTCGGCGGATTGAAATTATCCTTCCACTTAAAAAACACATTTATCGTACTTCACTACATGAGCGTCCTTTTTTTCGAGGAATTATCAGTAATGCCCGTTCAAGAAAAATTGAAGGCTTTTATATGAATTAATCTAGCCCAGTAGTTAACAAATTCGCACGTCAACTGTAATTTATCCGCTAGTAAGTTAAATAAAACGAAAAAATCTTGATTGTCCCTATAATTATTAACATCTGAAAATGTGGAGAAAATATTTTGCATTATATTTTATTAATTTTGTTTCATATTAAAAAAATTATAGCAGTTTTGGTTTTTAGAATTCTAGATATATTAAGTGCACTTAGTATAATCTAGTTCACAATTATTTTTACATTAGTTATTTCAAAACATAAAGTGTCCTTATAAATATGAGAAGGAGTGTATGTTTCTATTTGTAATAAAAGTGCCTTATGAAAAGGCATGAAGAAATTGAGTTCCAAAATGTCCCTCGTATTAATATTTCACTTATAAGAAAGAATCGAATAAAAACTCAGTAAAAAGATAAGGAACCGATACAGAATGTGAGATAATCGAATAACGCACGATCGAGGATAAAAATTATTAAAGCAAGAACATGTTCAATGAAATATCTACTCGCAAAAACAATTAAAAGATCACTCAATAAAAAGATAGACCTGCTAACTATGCTAGTTTATCAGTAATGGTATTAAGCCCCGCCTTTTTTTCACACCAAAATAGTTGTAGAGCAATTGTCGTCTTATTTAATCGTGAGAACATGTTGCTGAGTATTACTCTACGACTATTCTGGTGTGAAAAAAAGGCGGGACCTAATATCATTACGGATAAACTAGCATAGTTAGCAGGTCTAAAAAGATGACGAACAGTATCTATGCACACATTTAAGGATGAGTATTATTAATACACAATACCATGTTATACATACAATTTTATTAATTCATAATAAATTAATTAATAAATAAATAAAAGAATCATGTAATAAAAAGACAAGAAACGTGAGCGAGAAAAAAATATATATATTTAAATAACGTATTTCTACACTCATGATCCTAGTTAAGAATTATTTAATCCAGGCCAGTCCAACTCAAAATACTTGTCGGACCTATATAAGGTTTATCCCTTCAAGTTATCAATGTCAAGTTTTTCCTTCAATTCCATTTGTTATTTCGCTTCAAATGGGTGACCACTTGAAAATTTTAAGCTCCTATAAGAAATGCATTTAGGAACTGATTTGTGGCATGTACATGGCCCCTATCAAGTTATTAACCAAGTTCATTAATCCTTTCGCTCCGCTGTCTTGTCTGAAAAGGAAGACCCCCATGAAAAGGAAAAGAAACCAACCTACACTTTTGACTCAGCCGGAAGAAGTTGCTTCATTTCGTTATTCACTTTTTACCGCACAGATCTCTAGAAAAGCCATAAGAATTAATTAAATTAATTTATTAAAGATTCCATTCTACATCCATTCATCTTTTAAAGATTTACTCTTTAAATATTAAATGGATTAATAACATAGGTGCACATCGATCATTTTGGCTGACCTTTATGTTTTTTGGTGTGCTGAAACCGAAAATGAAGCCAGTTTTTCTCTATCACGTATAGATTTTTGTCAATACGCGATGTTTACCGTCCCAATTTCTTCAGTGATTCTTTCACCAATATAATTATGTGGTAACTTTTATAGTACGTTTCCATGATTATTTATAATGAATCATAGAAACATACTGGAAAATACCAAAAATGAAGTAATTGTGTCGGTAGACAACGTGTATTAACAAAACTCTATACGTGACAGAGAAAGACTGGCTGCAGTTTCGGTTTCAGCACACCCAGTAGCCTAAAGATCAGCCAAAATTATGAAATCAAATTTTGAATGCATTACTTTGGTTGATCTGTGTCATTAAAATGATTTAATTTTAGAAAATAATTGTAACCACCGAAAAAGGCGATCCAAAAAGAAAAATATATCAAGATATTAAATCTTCTTCACACACTCTAAATTTTAAGTCAGCACAACCGGTTTCGAAAGGACGTAGCCTTTCTTCATCAGGTGCAAAAAAACACGTGCTATTACCTTGGAGGCAAAAGCAAGACTGCTTGGTTGTGCTGACTTAAAATTTATGGTGTGTGAAGAAGTTTTAATATCTTGCTATTGATTGTACTCCAGTTTTTGAATTTAGTTTTGGTGAAAAATATATCATTTGTTTGTTATCTCTTATATTATTAAAATAAGACACAAAAATTTGACAGATTTCTAAAGATTCGAATCAAGAAAACTTAACTTACGATATAAAAATATTTTGTAATAACATAAAAAAAGAAACAGTTTTCAAATAAAATTTTAGAGCTTACTTCAGAGTAGGTCGTGACAATCGTCTTTTTGGAGTTTTTGTGGTTGAGGATGGAGGTGAGTGAGATGCCCGAGTTGTCGTTGACGTGGGCCGGTGTCCTGCAGCTGTACACAATTTTAGCGAGATGCTGCTTGAACAGCTTGGTCGTTAGAGTGTACAGGACGGGGTTGAGAGCGGAGTTCACCGGAAGTAAGAACACTGCGACCCATGCGTACAAATCTTTCTGAATTTCCACTCCTGAAATCAGAGAAGGAAAAAAGGAAGGATAAAGAAGGATTAATAATAATATTATAGTTTTAAAAAATTAAAGAACACGCTTTTATAGAAATGTGAACTAAAAAGTATGAAATGTCTATCTTAGTATTAAAGTGCAGGGTAAGAGAAAATCGTGTGAGTGACACACCATGATATTTACATAGATTTAAATCTTTAATTAAAATAATTTAGAATGAAACAAAAATCATTTTTAAAAAATCTCCCCTGACTGGGCTCGAACGTTAGACTTTTAGGTTCGTAGCGCGGAGCTTTACCTCACAGTCACAGCGTTCACGTAGGGAAGGTCTTTTTTTACAATATAGATTTTTTGTTTGCTCCCAGAGCGGTTACAAACATACATTATACATACAAACATACAAACAAACATATACATACAGGTGAAGCTAATAAAAGCGTGTTAAAAAACAATCTTCCTTCATGTCAGAAAGCAGGTTAGGATCCATCACCGTAATCAGGGTGCCAAATAAGCATTTGCCCTGCCTGGATTTTGAGAGAAACTCCGTACTGACATTTGGACTCGGATAGGATTCCGCTTAATGGAAAATGACTTGTTTTCAGTCTCCAGGCATTGCACATAAAGCCAATGTAGAATGTCTTTATTTGTTATATTTTATCATATATAACCCTACTTACGGATTACATAGGAGTAGACTAGGGCACATGACCACACTATCCTTTACGGTACATCACCGTCCTACGCAAACAAGTAGTATGGAATCCAGCTTTATACACGATAGACGTTTTGAACTTAAGGGGATGCTTCACTTGTCTTCGCCGGCTGTCAAATCTCATGAAATTATATGAGAAAATTATTGTGCAAGTTACTCTTTATCTAATGTATCTTTAGTTTTTTTTTTTTAACTTTTAGAAAATTCACCGTTCCATTTTATTCTCGTTTTCCAAAAATTACTTTTTCTAGAATTTTTAATACTTCCTTTTTAAAATCTATAGTACGAAAAATTAACTAAGTTCATATTTGCACTTAGTAACTTATATTAAAAATTAAAAAAAAAAAAAAAAAAAAAACGAAAAAATCAATTTTTGAAAACGAGAATACAGTACGTTTGCGATTTTTATTTATTTATTTATTTATTTTAAGTGAAAACAAATTTAAATAAAAAAAACAATTGTGATTTTTACAATTTTTGTAATTTTTTGCTACAAAATTTTTATTAGATGTAGTATTTAGATGGTGTTTGGGATTAAGGCCGATTGACTTCATAAGGGCCCTAGGCCAGTAAGTGGAGTCCCTTCCGCATTTACGCGAGTTTCGGAGAAAACTACGGAAAACTCCGAACGACTATGTCGGCGAGCGCAACCTGGGATTGAACCTGACACTTCCCGTCTACCAGCTTAGAGCGTAGAACCGCTCGGCCACTGGTGCGATCTGTAGTATTTAGGATTTGCAGTGTTCATATTTATAGGTACAGAATCACCAAACTGAAAGTCTGGCTCTACTCGTGTCGTAATATTTTTACTGTTTGGATGGAGAGCCAGAAACGTTTTACTAAGAATAATTAAAAAATAAAAATACAAAATAAATTTTCCGGTATGAAGAAGTTAAAAAATAACTTACCGCTCATGGCAACGACTTTGATGAGAACGATGGGCACCCAGCACAGGAAGTCTGTCCCCACAATGAAGGCGAATCGCTTGGCAATCGTGCGATCCTGGAGCTGCTGAGTGGACCTGAGTCCGATTTTCGAGTGCGAAATGGTGAAGAACATCGATATATAAGCGAAGA
This sequence comes from Salticus scenicus, assembly GCA_963930645.1. Classification (NCBI taxonomy): domain Eukaryota; kingdom Metazoa; phylum Arthropoda; class Arachnida; order Araneae; family Salticidae; genus Salticus; species Salticus scenicus. Next base: position 340,974 of record CAWVNO010003088.1, read on the forward strand.
GGATGAAGAGAAACGCAGCGAAATTGAGGCCGCAAAACAGGAACGTGGAATACTCCCAAGCCTGAAGAAGAAATATTTACATTTAGAGCTGATTTTCAAGTAGTTTCCTTTATTTATTATGATAAAGATACATAGCTGATAACATTTACATTTTTACTTTTTTTCTATATACATAAAAAGAAAGTAACGGATTGGTAAAAAAATTTGGCTCCCTGTTTTCGACGAATTTACACGTTTGGAGACGTCCTGAAAACGATTTGAACTTCTTAAAAATGTGTCTGTCTGAGTGTGAAAATAGAGTGGACGCTTCTCATGAATCAATGAATGGAATTCAACAACAGTTTATATTTGGTTGGAGCTTGGTTTAACATGTTGCTGATCAGCTTTTGCGATAACTAGAAGAAAGGCTAAATCTCAGTTTCTATAGTGCATCAGTGCACGAAACGTGATATGTATTATGACCATGACGTTAAACTATATGGATCCAGATAAGTAAATATCGGCAGAAAGAGAACACTGCTTTCTGCAATAATTTTTCTTTGCAGGAAGGCTACATCTTAGTTTGCATGATATACAGACAGATGCTACAAAATCGACATGCGAGGTAAATATTATCAAAAATTATACTTATTCAATTTCTTAAATCGGGCCACAGGCAGTGCGGCTGTTATTAACTTTCCTCCATTTTTTTTACTTTCATTACCCTTCTACCGTAGGTAATGGAAGTATTGTATTTGGTCCAAAAATTCGACATCGAGATTTGACCTGATTTGCACGTTGTAAAGTCCCCCGAGTCCAAAAATGTGGTTTTTGGCAATTGGTCAGTGTGTGTATGTATGTATGGAATCTTCTGGCTATCATATCGCCAAAACAATTGAGACAGGTCTGGTGTACAGATGAAATATCCATATTTTGATGAAAAGTGAAAAACCGGAAGTGTAAGTCCGCATCTCAAAAACGGCTCTAACGATTTTCTTCAAATTTGCTATATAAACACTCTATTAGATATCCTTTCGAATGATATAGTTGTTTAATTCAGGAAAATTAATAGGCGTGTTGTATAAATAGCTCAATTTCAAGTCTCGCAAGCGCGTTCCTTTAAAAACGGCTGTACGTATTTTTTTTTTTCAAACTCGCTCTATTAACTCACTTTTACGAAATTATTGTTTACCTATTACCTTTTCTACGAAATTATTGTTTTCCGGGCAGTAATTGATTTTTTGTAAAAGTTGGTATCTCAAAAACGGTTCTAACGATTTTCTTGAAAATAGTTATATAAATTCCTTTCTTTCTCATGTAATACGTGGTTATTAGAGGAAAATTAACAGTCCTCCTGCTTAGGTAGGTCATCTTCAAATCTCGGAAATTTGTGTTTCAAAAAATAACCCTACCATTTTTCCTTTTATTTTTTACCTTGCTATATGTAAGCCCCATTTTATATGTCTTTATAAGTTTCTCTTACCGGAAATATTTTAGGTTTCTACTTCTTTAGATCACATTTATGTTTTCTGATCACATTATCGCTCAAAAATGCATATAATACGTGTAATAGTGGGTAATGGAAGTTATGTGGTTGTTTCACACTAGATTTTTTCAGATGTATATGTCTCAGAATTTATTGGTTAAAATTACACAAAGTTGACTCTTGAAATTTCATTAGAAATCCGACCAAACTGATATATAAATACCAAAAATTTTATATTTTAAAGAATGTGTAGTTTAACATTTATTCTGTAAAAAAATATTTAAGTCAAATTTCTATTCTGAATTCATGGACCCAAATTTAAGGATAGGTAAAATACGTATAGAGAAGTATTTTTCGTATAGCAATGTGGGGTTGGAATTGAAAAGTAAAGGAGGAGAAACAAGAAATGCTGAGGACATCAAAAATAGCTCTTTACTTACATAGTATTACAGAAAGTGTTCAGATGTGTACAAAATTCTTATTAATACAATCAGTGCTTTAAATACATTGATTAGAAATAGTATTATTACTATGTATATCTTTTTATGTAATCATTTGCACGGAAAAAAAGAAAAAAAAAGGTTTGTTAAAAATGCAACGCTTGAAAGTCGCGACAATATCTGTCAAAAAACTAGTATGTTGTGGCCACCACAAGCCTTTCTTCTCTATTTTCCTATACAAATTCACTCAGTAACAATATTTAAAAAAAAAAAAAAAAATCCAAGTTTTTTTTTTGTTAAAAGTAAAAAAAATATAACTTTGTTTTAAATTATCACATATTTATATATTTATAGTTCAACTATTCGTTTTAAAGGTATTGACAAGACATTTCGAAATATACCCATCTTGAAAATTTACCCCGCCCTGGGGGGTACCTCCCCCCAGGGTGGGGAAGCGATGCCCCCACATGCACAAATTTTTTCTCCTAATTATCTACTACTATTATCAATAATTCATATTAATTTTACAATCACAGGTTAAGAATAACTCTCATTGTGTACATTTATACGGAATTTTGTCCTATACTGCCATGTTAAAAATTTAGAAAAAATACGATCACAGCGCCTCCGGTTGTGCGATGGATCCCCAAATCTAATCAGCACCCGTTTATGTTAGGGGCCAAGTAAATAACAAGTTTGGTTACATTTCGTTAAAAAAAAAAAAAAAAAAAGATGTCATTTGAGGCTGTGGGTTCCTATGCCATTCTGAATTCTTATGATGTGCCCTATCTCTCCTTAAAGTTTGGCCCATGAATTCAAGGGCATAAAAAATTTGCCGCTGTTGAAGTATTTATATTTAATAATATTTTTATGGCATCACCCATGTTTATTTTCATAAGTGGTGTCGATATCATTTAGTTAAATTGATCGCCTTAACTCGGTTCATTCTCTAGGTATTTAACTTTAAATCATTTCATTGAAATAAATAGCATTTTATTTATTTTATGTATCAGAATTGAATTAAAGATACCGTAATTTCCCCGTATCATCTGCAGGTAGATTGGTTTTACAGTAGAAATATTTATGAACAGAAAAAAGCTATATTTGTACACATTTCACGTACAAGTAAAACTTAATCCGTTAATTTAAATTTTCGAAGTAAAACTGGCGCGATTTATCTGGCCTGCGGATTATACACAGGAAATTACGGCAAGTTTTATACATAGCCATTTCAGAATAAAAGAAGGGTGTATAACTGTGTATGACCTGTCCGAATGGATCGTGAATGTGGAGAGGTAAGCACACTCCGTTGTTTCCATAAAACTCTTCTCCGTAGTAGTCAATGTCGAAAAGGGGAAGAGCCGACAGGATAACGGCAACTGTCCACACGAGTCCCATTGCAATCGATGCGGATGCTATGGTCCTTCTTTTCAACGACAGGGGATACAGAATAGAGGTGTACCTACGAAAAGACATCGAGATAAAATTAACAATGTTATGAACAGTCGTGCCATAAATCTGACGCGTTTTAAATTTTTATATAAAATGCTATAAATGGCGCAAAGGAATGCAGTTTGCACTAGAATGCTCTCTGCGGTCAAAAATCTGGTTTAAAATAAATAAATAAATAAATAAAAATTCTGTCAAAGACAGAATCTAGTTTAGTACGGAGGACTATTAATTTCAATCTGTAAAATTTTTATTTAAAATTTTTTAATTTTAATTTTTTTAATTTATTTTTTATTCTCTATTTCTTTCTTTCTTTTTTTTTCTTTCTTTTTCTTTTTCTTTTTTTTTTTTTTTTTTTTTTTTTTTTACCTTAAAACTGGGCCACATACTTTTTAAAATGACTGAAATGAATTAAAATGAAGTGTTGTCACCTCAATTTCATACCTTAGTGAATTTTAAAAATTATAATGGTCGTGTCGAAAAACTGTTTGCAACCCTGGATTCAGAAAAATCGCCCCTTTCATTGGGTACCGAATTTGTAACGATAGGCCTGATATTTATAATTTATTTTGGTGTTACATAAAACTGGTCTACAAAAAATCCAGATTGAAACTAATAGTCCTCCGTCCTTTTTTTTTTTTTTTTTTTTTTTAAGAAAAAAAAAGTTCCAAATTCTGCTCACAGATGGGGCTGTATGTTATGTTTTGTCTAAGGCTGTGTCGATCCTCAGATTTAATTCTTCTTGTTTTCTGATATGTGAGATGAAGTGTATTCTTTGTAGTTGACGAAGTATTAAAGACGCGAATAGTCCAGTCTCTTCGACAATCAACGTAGACTGAACTAAATTTCCGGTCGTACAGTCGGTAACAAAAGTGTCCGAACACTAGCAAAATTTCCTATGTAAAAAAAGTACACTTCATACGGTTTTGTTAAATAAATCCTTGTCGAATCATGTTCTTACACCGACTAAGAACAGGATTCAACAAGGATTTATTTAACAAAACCGTATGAAGTGTACTTTTTTTACATAGGAATTTTTGCTAGGGTTCGGACACTTGTTACCGACTGTACGTAATTCGAACTATGAAGAATGCGCATATTAAAATATTGTTAAGAATTTTACAGAATAAATGATCTTTAATTGCCTGCCTTACGCTGTATATGTTTTTTCTTGCTGTTTTAAGGAACAGTGCCATCTGTAAACAACATATGAAATTAACATTTTTGTTTTCTTAAACAATACTTTTTACCGTAAGAAGCTTTGTAGTGCAAATCATACTCCCATTATTTGATTTTATATTAAAGTTGAAAATAAGCAAAGCACTTTTGGCCATCCCTATGTTATAGTAATTTAAAAAACAATATATTTCCTGTTGATTGTGATAGAAATATTTATAAAAGAAAATTTAAACAAGAATATTTAAAAATTATTTTGACGCTCCGCAAAGTGCTCAAGGATTAAAAAGTGAAAAATCAACTAGACGGCCAAAATTTAGAACAACAAACCACCTGCTGTTTCGGTTCTACAAAGGTACGTGTATTTTTGTTTTGTTGTACAATGGTCTCTCTTGGGGATATTCCCAAAATTGAATCCTATTTTAATCCTATTCAACTTTATAATAGGATTAGTTTATAAACTAATAGTTGCCAGATTTTTACGACTTTTATGTAAAATTGCCCAGTTGCTATTTTATATCAGTAATATAATTTTTTTGGAAATAGAAAACTTGGCCACTTTTAAATGCAGAAAAGGATTACAAACTGTCGTATTGAATTCAACAACTGACTTCAGAAATGTTTCCTGGATAACATTTATATAACTTTTAAGAAAGTATTCACCAAATACCTTCAGAATATTATTTCAGAATGTATTTCGCTGTTAATATTTGCGCAGTATTAATCTGTTGTATAAATTCGAGGTTTTTTTAAAAGAAATGTTCGCAAAATAAGTATTATGTTGCCGAAGTATTACAACCACTGTTGCCAGATCTGGCATATTTTTTATTCAATAATCACCCATGATTTCGAGAAGTGACATTTGATATACTTAATAGACTACTTATCTTCAAAGTGATTAGGCAAATGTTACAATTAAAAATTATTGGTGATTATTAAATAAAAAATCCGACAGATCTGACAAAACTGATTACGACCCTACACGGGCTAGAATTTATGGCTTGCAATTAAAACGTGCGCCTCTGCCACAGGGTCAGTAACTAGGGATTGCGCATAGAATATGTGGTATTGCAAGTTCTACGTGCTACATATAATGATTTTTGAATCCTCGCACTCCATCTGTAATCCTTTCTGCTTGGATAGTATTTTTTTTTTTTTTTTTTTTTAATATCCTGTACTCAGACTTTTATCAATATTTGAGGCATTTGTCTAAAAAGATTGTAAAATTCCTAAAATGACCACAGTTTTGCTGTCAACGGTAAACTTTGACATATTAATTTTCACGTGCGTAATATTATTGAATATAATATCGTATAAGAGAAATGTTTATGGCAAATAACTTTTAATTACTAAATAGGATTTAGTAAGGGAATAAAAACACACCTGTCCATGGTGATGATAGTCAGTATAAGGACTGAGGATTCGCTGCTCAAGGTTGCCAGGAAACCACACAAGCTGCACTGCCAACTGTGCCTCCAGCTCGCTTCGTGATGGATGTAGTGGCCTCTGAAAGCTTGGTCGTGTGCAGCTATGGCGAACAGGTAGAGGGCCATCAAAAGATCGGCTAAGGATAAATTTTTGATGTAGAAAGAGTGAACTTCGTTAGGTTCCAGAAGCAACAGCCTGCCGACCAGAACGGCCAAGTTGCCGAAACCTGCTATCACAGCCACCAACCAGACGCTCACTCGCAGGACCACACTGTCTAGAAGGTGAGCCACGCTGCTGATGCCATCTCCCCTTGGGTCGCACACACGCACGTGAAGGGCGAAGGAACAGAAATGGAAGTCGTCGAAGTAGCTATGAAAGTAAAAAAAAAAAAATAAATAAATCATACGTAGTTTCTACGGACTTTTTCGCCTCCATAACTATATTTATAGGTATAGTAATTTTTCATTTAATTAATCGTGGAGACACATTGCAGAAGATTAAAATAAAGCAACATTGCTTTTGGAAAATATGAACGACATAAACTCTCCCATAATCGCATAATTTTTTTCAAAACATGTTTTTAATTTTTATTTCCAATGTCTATAAACGTCGTTGAAAAGTAATATTCGTCTGACTGAATTGACGAAAATTTTGAGTAAAGTTTAGTTTTCGGAAATAACAGTGATAAAAAGTACAAACTGTTAAAAGTATTTTCGAAGTGAGTTTAGGCAACACTTTTAAGTAGGGTCTGAAAGTCTGATTAAGACCGGCGCGTGTTGTCGTTACTATCCGCGTTTGTAATGATCGATAGATGGCGCTTTTTCAGCTTCTGTTGTTAGCAAATATAATAGCCACGTGTATTTATTTTTGTTCTATATGTGTTACTACTTAATATTCGTGCTATAATTTCTCCGCCATTACATCATGGAAAATTGATTGCTTTTGAAAAATTATTTCAGTTTATTCAAAGTTCGATCGGAAGTAGATATTTAACTGAAGCTGAACAAATATTAGTTCCAAATCATCTGATTAATTCTTTACTTCCATTAGCCGAAGCAACTGAAATTTTAAATCTGTCATTTGGAAATAAATGGAAGCTTAATTCTGGATTTCTTGATTTTTTGGAGTTACACTGTGGCACACAACAGTAAGTGTTATCTTTTTTACCGGATTTATTCATTTTTATTCAATAAATATATGTGAAACTAAACATCGGCAAGCAATGCCGTCTATTCGAAAGCCGAAAGCTATCATGTCAATTGTAATTTCACCTTAACCCACCAGAAGGCGAGCATTTCATTACAATCGCGGATTGTTTAACAATACATTTTTAACTTATTTATAATAAAAATTCCGGGATTTCATTAGTCATTTTTATAGGAAGTCGTTGGTGTGGTGGATTGAATTTACACATTGCCAGTTAAACACCCTATAAATCATTCTCGTCTTATTTTAAAAAGGATTTTTTTTTTTTTAAATTAAAAGCCAAAAGTAATGTCTATACAAATATAATTAAAGAACTCAACATAGTAATACACTGGTTTTATTTGCTAAAAGGGCAGCTTAAAATTTAAAAAGTTAAGATGTCAACACCTCTGTTTCAATACGTCTCGGCCTATTTTACAAGACTGATTCAACTTTTCCTCCATTTCAGTTTTCCTTTCAACGCCATTTATAAGTTCAGTATTTTTTTTTATTGTATTTCTGTAGCAGATTTGCCGAAAATAACTATATTGTCCATTCATAACAGTAAAGTTCCATGACATCATGAAATGGTATTAGACAAGAGAGGAGTGGCAACACCCAAAAAAGGAGATGAGAGTGAAGGACATGTTTTAGTTCGTTCGGGAAGAATACTTTTATTTGTGTTTAAATGTTTTGTGAAGTTCAGTAATGTGTTATTAAGATGTTTCGTCTTCGCGTACGATATTTTAATTTCAAGGCCATGACTAAATTTAATTAAATTTAAGCTATTGTTTCTCCACCATGCGAGAAAACACAGATCAAAGAATTTCTTTATTTGAGAGATCACGCAGTGACAAGGATCTTTTATTATAACGCACAGTATTTTTGCGAGGACGAAATTTCCATTAGGGGAAGCCGGGGTAATAAGAGACAGGAGTTATAAGAGACGCAGTCAAAAAACCCGCCAAAAAATAAACTTAGACAACTTTAAAAATATGTAATATTAAGTATCATGTGTATTCTTTACTACAATACACTTATTGAGAAGTTTATAACACATTTTGAATTCTTTTTATACGACGAAAAAAAACCTTCACTTTGAACTTACCCTAAAAGTTCGTGACTTTTTCTAAATTTTTTCTAATTCTTTTTTTTGTAGGTAAGATGTTCGGGATTTATTAATGTGTAACCTTTTGACCAAGACTATGACTTTTGAAGTACAATTTTTTAAAACCTTGAAAGCATTCTTTATTTACATGTTCTAGGCATGTTTCTTATTACCCCATTTTTATTTTTTGTGGGGGTAATAAGAGACATGAGTCTCTTATTTCCCCCACTGTTAATTCCGGTGTCCCCCCATTGTAGTTCTTGTTAATTCTGCCTGACTAGTTTACGAAGACTTTATCTACTGTTAGGCCTAGTCTAAAATTACCAAGAGATTTTTTTTTTTTTTTTTTTCACTTTAAATCAAAAAGCAGTTTTACTCATTAGGCTAGACCATTTTTAGTTGTTATGATTATGTAAATTTATGTTTAGAATGTCTATAAGTTAGTATTTAGTCATTAATACTTCATTACATAATAAATAAGTTCATTTATAATTACTAGAAAAATCTTTTATAACATTTTGCTCGCTTGTATACACTTCAAAGATACGTTTTTGTGCCTATTTTCGACTACATTTTAGAAAATGCGTAAAATATTTTCTGCCCATTTTAAAAATTATATTGATGTTTTTGGTTAATCCCTAGGTTATGTTGATTATGTAGAACTATCATTAAGTACAATATTATATTATTTAGGACCTAATATTAAAAGAAATGAATTTCACAAACACATTTTTGACAGTTAATTTTCGAGCAAACATATTTTTTGAATGGATGTAAATAATAAAAATTAAAAACTATTGGCTGATTCAGAATTGTTTCCAGATGTCTTTTATTACCCCACATGATTTTACATTGCTGTATATGAACAGTTACAAGCCTGGTCTCTTATTACCCCGCGTGGGGTTATTAGAGACAAGGATTTTATGAAAATTTAAACAAAATTTTTAACAAAAAATTTAAGTTCAAAAATCACCTAAAAATTCAAGAGAAGTTCATTTAATGAAATTAATACGAGACATTTATTTCAAGTTATTTAGATTAATAGTATAGATTTTATTAAGATTTTTGTCTCTTATTACCCCGGCTTTCCCTATTTCATTATGATGGCCTAGAGAGGACAGTTAATTTAGAATACAGTCATTAAGAACTATCTTCAAGTTAAATGTTCTATAAATTTCGATTTAATTCAAACGGAAAAATGAAAGCTATAAGTCAAGCACCTCTCAGCATTTTCTCTTACTAATTACGTATCGGGTAAGCATTTGTTCTTAACCCCTTACCTGCCGACGAAAGTTTAGGAGATTCGTCAAGAGAACACTGTCAAAATCAATTTCAAGGTTTTGTTATTGCGTTGTCAAATGGTGTTAATACAATACAAAGGAACGTACAGTCAGTCAAATAATTAACTGTACATGAATCCTTTCTCAGAATGCCAAAGAATGAGTCAATATTAAAAAAAAACCTTAAAAAATCTTTTTTTTTTACTTTAAATCATTTTATTGAAATAATTTTGTTAAAATTTTAAAATTTGAAATGCAATTTTACTTTTTTAAAATGCATCAGATAAAAAAATTATCATGATTTATATTTATCAAATCACACAGAGTTGAAATTCAAAACTTATCAGTTTTTTTATTTTTTTATTAATTGTATATAAATTGTCGTCTTTTAAAATAAATTTATCTCTAAATATAAGTATTTGAAATTCTAATGTTGTTTTTTAAAACAATTTAAAATTTGAAATACAATTTACAATTGACATTTCATAAATTTTAGATTTTATAAATTTCATCATTTTTGAAAATTAATTATTTAATTAATCTTTTTTAGACAAATTTTTCCTACTTTTTAAAATTTTTGTCTTTTTCTTTATTCAAAATGTTGTTTCCAATCAATTTATTTAAATTTGTCGCTTCAGATCACACACAGATCACACACAGTATCTTTTAATTAAAAATTAATATCATTATCAGATGCTTCATTACACATTTATATTATATATTTTTCATATAGTATTTTCTGATTTCTTTAAACGTTGAATCTAAATTATTTCGTTCATGGTATATTGACACAATTTATATTTTTGAATTTTTATGGGATTGATAAACGTCTTAAAATATTTCTCAACATTTTCCTCAGTTAGTACTTCAGAAAAACGTATATATACGCCCGGGACAGTTAAGGGGTTAAATGCAATTAATGTATTTTTTTAATGCGATAGTATTTTAGGAGAAAATACCGTTACTGGTTTGTATTCAGGAACACCCGAAAGTATTCCAAAGCATTCCGTTTTGCGAGAGGCAAACCCTATTTTAACGACTTTGTACGAATCTTAAAGAAATTGAAACAGGTTATTCATAGGCACAAAAGGATGTTTTCTAGCAATAAGATTTACAGGATCACACAAATATTCAGTTATATTAAGAGTTATTACAGGAAATTTGCTGGAATTGCATTATCATTTACATTTAGCATTTTTAACAATTTCTAACAATTTTTAAGTGTGAATATGATTTGAATGAGTGCATCATGTATGACCGACTGTCCATCTGCCTGTCTGCCCGTCTTCAGCGTCCGTAAATATTTTAAGAATATTTAAAAACGATATATGGTATTCAAGTTCATTGTGGAATGTTCCCTATTTAAAACAGTATAATTATGTCCTGTACAACTGGTTTCTGTACAGGGACACCCAAAAAATGCCATTGCATTTTAGGATAAACATTTTTTATAAATGAAATTTAAATAACTTTCTACTGCAAAAATCAGAAGGAAATTGACATTTATTGTTATTATGCTAAAATAATATGTTTTGTATAGAGTTATGATATGTTTAGCATTCAGATTTACAGGGCTACACTAAAATATTCAGATACACTACGGGCTGCATTTATGATGGTGATAAGCATTTTTAACACTTTACAAAAATGTTTAAGAGTGATGGTGAATTCAAGTAATCTATCTGTCTGCCTTTCTGTATTCTGTCTGTTGTGTGATAACGTAGGTAAAGAACATTCAAGGTGATATACCGAGTTTTATGATATACCGAGTACATAGAGTTGGAAAGTGTTAATGACTTTCCATTCTTGTTAAATCACACTTTTGCATATATTGTGTGTATATATATATATACGTGTGTGAAAATTAAAAAAAAAAAAAAAAAAAAAAAAAAACCAAAATCTGAACAGATGTTAAAGATAAGCCTCCAGGTATTTCTGATTTAACAGGGGTTAATCAGTAAATAAGAAAAACAAAAAAAATGTTTTTGAAACAAAATTTTCTAGTCAAAATATTTTGGTTTTGGGGTAAAAATGATTGTCATTTAAAATAAAAAATTGACGATAACATAATTAAAATGGGGAACTTTTTACTCTCTAGTTTGATTGAGGTGTATTTATTTTCATACAAATATCAAAAGTAATTTCTTTGGAAATTTTTCAACTCTATTTTTAAATTATTACAGAGACATACATTTTTCAAAATTTTTAACAGCAAAACAGTTATGCGTCTATATGTATATTCATCCTGAATTATATTAATAATTTCATGACATAACTTACAAATCTGAAAGTATCTTACATGTATTTAAGTTGCAGAAGGTCATCAAACGTTCCGATTTTCAATCCTTTTAGTGAATTTTTCTTCAAATTCCTGTTAAAATTTAAAGGAAAATTAGATAAGCCATTTCTCTTTACATCAACATACGAAAAATGCATATTTGAAATTAAAACTAACTTCAGTAAATAAATAAATTAATCTACACTGTTTAAAAATGGTTTCTCAAAAATGAGCAAAATTGTCTCAAAATAGCTCCGAAACAATATATACTTAAATTTGAAAATCCCATGTACTCATTTTTGAGTATATTGGCATGGCTCAAAAATGGTGATATTGGGATAATTAGTGGTCAACCCCATTTTTACTTTCTTCTATATGTAATATAGAGAAAGTATTGGATTCGTAAAAATTTTCGACCTCGGGTTTTTGATGAATTTACACGTTTTGAGAGCTGTAGAACACGATTTGACCATTTTTAGAAAATGTCTGTCTGTCTGTCTGTGTGTGTGTGTGTGACAAAATTTTGTGGCAACTGTATCTCAAGAACTACTGCACAGAACTTCATACAAATTGGTATGTAGTTGCACCTTGACATAAATGAGTGCCTATCAACTTTTGGTAAAAATTGTCTTACAGGTTACGTTGCCATCCCGCTTTTTCTAAATTTTTAACATGGTGATATAGGACAAAATTTTGTATAAATGTGCATAAAGAGAATTATTTTTTAGTAATCATTATGAAATTTACAAGAATTGTTTATAATAGAGATAGTCAACTGGGAAAAAAAAATTGTATGCGTAGGAGCCTTGCCACCCCCCCCTGGGGGGGGGAAGTCCCCCCTCGAGGAGAGTAAATTTTCAAGATGGGTATCTTTCGAAAGCTCTCGTCAATACCTTTAAAACGAATGGTTGAACTATAAATCTGTGATAGTTTAAAACAAAGTTATCGATTTTTTTTACTTTTAACGAAAAAAAAAAAAAAAAAAAACTTAGAAAAAAATCGTTTTTTTTTTTTTTTTTTTTTTTTTTTTGAACGAAATTTAACCAGACTTGGTATTTAGTTGGCCCCTGACATAAACTGAGGCTGATTAGATTTGGGGATCAATCGCTCAACAGGTGACGCTGTGATCGTATTTTTTCTAAATTTTTAACATGGCAGTATAGGAAAAAATTTTGTATAAATGTACATAATGAGAGTTATTCTTAACCTGTGATTGTGAAATTAATATGAATTATTGATAATAGTAGTAGTTAATTGGGAAAAAAATAAAAAAATTTGGGACATCGCTTCCCTCCCGTAGGGGGAAGTACACCCCCCCCCCCGGGGTGTGTGTATATTTTCAAGATCGGTATCTTTCGAAAGGTCTCGTCAATACCTTTAAAACGAATGGTTGAACTAAAAATATGTGGTAATTTAAAACAAAGTTATCGATTTTTTTTACTTTTAACGAAAAAAAAAAAAAAAAAAAAAAAAAAACTGAAAAAAATCTTTTTTTTTTTTTTTTTTTTTTTTAATATTCTTACTGCGTGAATTTGTATAGGAAAATATAGAAGAAAGTCTTGTGGTGGCCACAACATACTAGTTGAGTATGTCAATATACTCAAAAATGATATACACGGGATTTTAAAATGTAAGTAGGGGAGAGTAGGGAGGGATGGGGCAGTTTTGACAAACTTTTACTACACTGTAAGTTTCGGAGAAGCAAATTGAAACATTTTAACATCTATTAAAATATTAGTTTTATAAGCCAATTAACATAGTTAAAAAAAGTCCCATCCCTCCCTTATATGAGGGAGGGATGGGACATGTCTTTAAAATTAAAATAATTACACAATATGCAGATATACTATGAAAAATGACCAAAACAGTGGGTCACTTATGTATGTAAGGTTAATTAATTATTAATAATATCTATTTTATCCTTTTTCGAACCGAAACATTTTTACCTTAAAACATTACATTCTTCTGTTTTTGCAAACTGAAAGAAAAATATGGACTATAACCAACATTTGTTGATTGAAAATTGCATGTTACACTTTCTGCTAATTCATTTTTTGATTTTATTACATACGACTGTTCCAGGTGCAAAAATGTAAGTGGATGTCTCACCCGCACGATCGTACGGCCTGGGTCGGAAAGGATTATCCAACTTTATAACATAATGTACCATTTAAAAAAAAAATTTCAAATGCTCAACCAGTTCATCTTATTTTTTTTCACTTCTAGCAGAGAAAGTACTGCTTTTTAGTTCAAATATTCAAAATTAAGTTTTTGTTATATTTACATGTTTTGTGGTTCCCTGAATATTAATAAGGTTTTTAGTGGCTAGTCTGTGTGTGTTATCAGCTTATCTCAAGAACAAATATTACCAAGAAATACGAACTGTAATTAGTGAATGTAATTTATTTTGTATATTTTACCATGTCTAGGAAAACTGCTCAGGAATGAAAAATAATTCCTCATACATATATGTAAATAAAGTACTTTTAAAAGTTAAAAGGTAAGAAAAAGTCGTGTGAGTGCCACACCAATTATTTTCCATGATTTTGAATTTGTTTCGTGCATTTTTTCTTCCATCTGTTCATTCATTTGCTTCTTGATATTATATGTTTAAGGAGCATCAGAATCCTCATTCTTCTTCCTTTTCTTACACGTCCCATCCCTCCCTGAGTTGCTCTGTCCAAATTTTTCAAAAAATAATTTATTATTAGACACACGCTACTATTAGGCTTAATTTAACTACTAATTCATAAAAGTTACATTATTAGGTATATAAAATATGAAAAGTAAATATACTAACATCAATGAGTGACATTGAAAACTTGCCTTGAAAATTAAGTAATTATTTACTTTTGGTGTTATAAAATAGTTTTTTTGTTACATAAACTCGCAGAATTCTCCAACTAAAATGATACATAGCGACAAATATGGGGCTATAGTTACTTCACCTGGTGGAAGAGTCAGAAATTAAAAACAATGTCTATTTTAAGAATAATTTTAGGTGTCCCATCCCTCCGTACTCTCCCCTATATATTGTTTCGGAGCTATTTTGAGACAATTTTGCTCATTTTTGAGAAACCATATTTAACAGTGTAGATTAACATAAATACGAATATCTACAGATTGTCTATTTAATTTATAATTTTAAATTGATTTAAATTGCTTTTACACCATTCTTTATGGACATTTTCTCGTATAAGTTGTCGGGCAGTAACATTGATTATTTTGGGATTAATCAATTTCTGTTTCAGAAACAAATTACAATTTTTTCCCCTTCAGTTCTAAGTTGTCCTTGACAAAGATATAGCTGTTTACTGGGCGACCTATTATAGCACTATCGAAATAGTTATTTATACTTCATGTTTTAATTAAATAATAATTATTTGTTAAATGCATGATGAATAAATTTATGGCTAATGTCATTTTTTTCTGTCACGTGTTTCTTTTGTGAGAATTCATAGTTGTGTGCTCGAAGCTCACATGCTTCAAGCTCACAGTAGGGAAATCGTGTCTGAAGCTCACGTAGATTAGTATCTCGTGTCCCAAGCTCACAAATATATTTCCCCCTTTCCCCCGACTTATCAACTTGACAGGAGGGATTAGATTAGACCGTGGCCGTAGCGCACGTAACTCGTATCTCAAATAGAGCAGGTGCACGTGACGTCACTGCGATAAACATTGACAGATGATTCCGCACGTGCTTTAGAATGTAGGCAAAAGTGGGATAAAACACCATTGCTTAGCGTTACAAGCTTAGCTACATACTTCCATTTCTCCAATATTTTTAAAATGATTTACATTTCTGCTAAGATTAAATCATTGTTATTGCTTGTTTTATAAATAAATAAATATATATGGATGCTTTTAATTGAAAAATCTGTATTAAAATACTTTTAATACACAGGAATGAGATTTTTCAGCTTTTCAGCTGATTTAAGATTTTTTGTACATTTAGCTTTTCAGCTTTTTTTTTTTTTTTAGTTTTTTCAGCATTTTTTATATTTCTGGTGTGTATTTGTTCTTTCTTTATACATTGAAGATTAAAATAGATATTTATTACTCTAATATAATGGAATTTGTCATTGAAATTCTAGTTGTCTTGCCTTTGTGTACAGTTTCAGTTTTTTTTATATTTCTGCAAATCTCATCCCTGAATATAAAAATATTTTTTTCTATGGGAGATTATAGAGAAAAAATAATTAAAGAGTTATTTAATATAAAAATATAATTAAAAATGATTGCCTTTATTAAAAATCAAAATGTTTAATAATAAAATTAATTTGTTCAATAGAACTATTTGAGCTTTTAATTGAAAAATCTCTTTCTAAATATTTTCAATAAAGATTTAAAAAAATAAATAAATAAATAAATAAATAAATAAATAAATAAAAATTAAAAAACCTAGAAACCTAATTTAACTAATATATATATACATATATATGTATATATATTTAATAACTAAATTAAAGTAATTGAGATTGTTTAGTATTATTGTTTCGGCTTTTAATAGAAAAATATTTACTAAAAATTTTTTCACATTATTAAATATTTTATTTTCTATGAACGATAATAATAATAATAATAAAAGCTAGTTAAAAAATCATCCAATAAAATATTCTAATTAAAAAATAACAAGTTATTTATTAAAAATATAATATTTTACAATTAATTGAAATTACTTAATACTATTTTTTGGACTTTTAATTAAAAGGCCTATTTCAGTAGCCGAGCGGTTCTGCTCTCCAAGCTGATAGATTAGTGTTAGTGTTGATGTCTGGGAATAGGGCCGATTGTCTACCCTAGGGTCCTAGGCCCGAGGGGGAGTGATTTCCATGGCGGACTTTCTAAGGGGGTCCTAGCCCATATTTACGCAAGTTTATGAGAAAACCACGGCAAACTCCGAACGACTAAGCCGACGAGTACGGACCTGGGATCGAACCTGGCATCTCAGGTCTACCAGCTTTGAGCACAGAACCGCTCGGCCGCTCGTGGGCCTTGATAAAGTAGAATTGCCGGGTTCCCGCTTGTCAACCTAGAAATTCGGAATTTTCCATGGTTTTCTCTGAAAATCGCGTATATACAGGACAGGGTTTCTTAGAAAGAACTCTCATGAAAGGCATTTCAGCCAGGCTTAGGACCTGCATGTTGTCAATGTGTTTTAATGCTTAAACCACAACCACCAAAATATTTTTAATTCAAAAAGCCCTTTTTTTTTTAACATATAAATGATTATATACAAAAAATAATATTAATTAAAAAATCGTTTAAGATTACATTCTAATTAAACATAATTTAATCATTAAGAATATAAATTTAAAATAATTAAATTAATTGAGATTGCTTAATACTGTTGTTTGGGCTTTAAAAGGAAAAACCTAATTCAAAATGCTAAACATAAAAATTTGTTTTTCTATAATTGATTATAGAAAGTAAGTAAGTAACTAAAATTATTTTATTTAAAAAAACTTTATAGGGAAGAGTAAATTAATTACCTAATGGCTAAGTGAATTATCAAAAATATAAATTTTAATAATTATATTAGCTATGATTCCTTAGTACAATTTTTTCTGCTTTCAAAAGAAAAATTATCTAAAACACTTTTTATATTAAAAGATTTTATTTTCTGTGAATAATTACGGAAAAAAAAAAAAAAAAAAAGATAGTTAAGAATCTAATTAAAATTATTTTATTTAAAATATTCTAATAGAAAGACTAAATTCATTAATTAATTATCTAAAAACTAAACGTATTATAAATAATAATAATAATCAAATTAGCTTAGATTGCTTAACACAATTTTTTCTGCTTTCAATAGAAAAAATTATTTTAAAATACTTTTAATATTAAAATATTATAATTAAGTTAGTTGTAATCGCTGAATAAAATTATTTGAACTTTTAATTAATAAGCCGAGAAGTTCTGTTCTCCAAACTGGTAGAGAGGAAGTGCCGGGTTCAATTCGAGGTCATGGTTGTCGACCCTCATGTTCTCAGTCGGCTTTAACACCTAAACTACCATCACGAAATTATTTTTATATAAAAAGTTATTTTAATCAATGATTATATAAAAAAAATAATTATTAATATATCATAACTAAAAACTAATTTAATTATCAAAAATATTTTTTTAATAATTAATTTAGATTACTCAATATCATTTTTTGGGCTTTTAATAGAAAAACTATTTCAATATACTTTGTAATATAAAAAGATATCTTTTGTCATGATTACAGAACAAAGAAATAATTAAAATTATATTATTTAAATAATCTAAAATAAAATTTTACATTAAAAAATACACAATTTTACTAATTGGTGTGGCACTCACACTATTTTAGACTAAAATTTGATAACAATGTATGTTTTCATTAACATTGACTGCCAAATTTATACTCCAATCATAACTTTTGAATTATAACTTACTAATATTTTACCAGAAATCGATTTATCAATATGTTAATAATTTAGGTGGGGGTGTTATTATTATTATTATTATTATTATTATTATTATTATTATTATTATTTTGTTTATTTATTTATTTTTTGCAGACTGTACCTTCGTATCGTAAGTTCCGATTTCTAGTTAAAAAATACTTACAACAAATAACTTTGATAACAAAGACATTCCACAAATTATGTGTAGTCTTATATATAATCTGTAAATTCTATATAAAACATATATAGTACTTAAGATTGACTTATTAAATAAAACTGCGTTAAATAAATACACGAACAAACATTTCGGGCCATTATTCCTGATATATATTTTTTATCCACCCCCGAAAGTATTTTTGTTAAATTTATGTAAATAAGCAGAAAATAATTTTATTTAATAATTTAATTCCTAGTTTCTGCCTTAGTTAAAAAAATAACTCATCAACTGAATTGCGCTTCAAAAACCATCTTCCTCGACCTCCCCCCCCCTCCCCCTTCTGCTCTTCAGAAAAAGGGATTAGTCTCTTCCCACCTGTCAAGTTGATGCGTTGGGGAAAGGGGTGAATATATTTGTGCGCTTGGAACACGAGATATTGGTGTATGTGAGCTTCAAACACGATTCCTCTACTGTTAGCTTTAGATACGTGCGCTTGGAGCACGACACCCCGAGATTCTATGTAGTTTTCTCTAAACTCGCGTAAATACGGCTAGAACGATTACCTACCCCCCCCCCCCCCCACGCTGGACATTCCGCCAATCGGCCTAGAATCCTAGACTTTATTTATCTTCCTGTCTGCCTATTCTATATAACAACATTATATCAATAAATTTCAGAATTTGCCTCATTCATGATCATAATTAAACAGAATTATAGTATATACCATGCAGTGCTAAGAATTTTTTTAATGGTTGCCTTTATAAAATTATGTTTTCGAAAAAGAATTATTCATATTATAAACAGTGAATCACACATATGCATGATTAAATTTTAAAATTCTGTTTCTGCCCATAAGTTCTCTTTATCTCTCTCTATCCCCTAATTAATAAATGAATAAATAAAAATAAAAACAAATAAATCGTGGTGCTTTGCTTTAAAGATTTTCAAAAAGTTGTGAAATTATTGGTTTTGAATAAATAAATAAACAAATAAATAAATAAAGTAATTGAACACTGACATAGTCTTATAATTATTCAATTAATGAAATTTTAGCAAAAATATTCGAATTAAATTTAAAATTAATTATTCTTTTGAAGAGCAAAGTAAAACATAACTCACAAAGATTCCAAATTTGGCATCGATGAGAAAGCACTGCGATCGATACTTCTAATGTCATTCCCATGGATATCACTGAAAGGAAAAAAGTTAAAAAAAGTTGTACATAAAAAAGCACTTATTTGAAGAATACATAATAACAACATCAGCGATAAAAATAGATTATCCTTTTTTTTTATGTATTTTATTATTATTATTATTATTATTATTATTTGAATTTGTATGGCATTATTGTTTTTCAGTTTAAAATATTTTACACTCTATTCCAAAAAATGAAAAAAAAAAAAAAAAAAATAGACGCACCAAGAAGCAGTAATGAAAACTGGACACAAACTGACATGCATACAGGTTTCGATGGAGAATGTAAAATTTTGAAGCTTGGCTGCTATCGAATGAGCATCTTCAGCGCATCTTAATTGCGCAATTGACAGAATTTTAAAAAGGAAAAATTTTGATTCCAGGTCATAAATTCTTCGAAAATTTTATTCCGTCTACTCAGATAGGCAGTAACTAATACCTCGCATACGGGTGCGCAAACAATATGCACAGATGTCAGCATTTGAGAGAGATGTGTAGTTGGGTTCAAAGAAGCCGGTTGGTCCGGATATATGCCACTATTAGATGATATTGCCAGGAGTGGATGAACCATGGCCAAACACAGCGTCAGGGAGGAAGCGGTCGGCCAAGAGAGAGGACAGAATGTGATAATCGATCAATCGTCAAAGCGGAACTCAAAGCCCCAAATTCATCATTATCATCGATCCTACGTGCAACTGGTACTTCAGTGACTTCAAAGACCATTAATAGGCGGCTCAGAGAAATAGGGTTGAGCTCACGCAGCCGCTTGTGCAGACTGCTATTAAACTTTGTATACCGACAAGCACGTTTGCCGTGATATCAGGATCGTTCGAACTGGAATGTCACTGATGGCCGTATTCACCATTAACTTCAACTCCCGGTTAAACGCAAAAACTTGAAAAGCGTCTAAAGGCAGGGTACAGCTTTCCAGCAAAATTTGGCACGCTGTTTCTGCCATCTAGCGTCGAGGATTTCATATAATCTTTATTGGTTATTTTCTCCTAAAAAATCTGAAAATAACTATACCGCTAGATGGCAGAAACAACACGGCAAAACTTGCTGAAAATTTGCACCCTGCCTTTATACGCTTTTCAAATTTTCATGTGCAACCGGGAGTTAAAGTTATTGGTGAATAACAGCCTGAATGGAATAGAATTGTCATCAGTGATGAGTCCTACTCCGATTTGAGCCCCGATGGCCAGCGAAGACGCGTCTAGAGACGCCCCGAGAAAAGGGGGGATTCCAACATGACTGTCGCTAGCTATACGGCCCTACAACCAGGAGTGATGGTCTGGAATGTCAGTTCATTTCATAGCAGGACCCCTTTGGTTTTCATCCGTAGCATCTTTACAGCACAGCGGTACGTAAACGACATTCTACGCCCCATTGTGTTTCCCTTCATGTCACGCAATTCTGATCATATATTTCAGCATGATAATGCCTGCCCGCGTACAGAGATAGTTTCTATTGCTTGTTTTCCGGCTTTTCTAACATTATTTAGACCAGAAAAGTCGCCAGATCTTTCCCACTGAGGACGTTTGAAGCATCATGAAAAGGGTCCTACAATCATCTCGGCATTTTGTCAATCTAACGCACCAATCGGACAGAATTTGGCATGATATCTCGCAGGAGCACATCTGCCAACTCTATCAATAATGCCAATCCGAATAACTGCTGCTTACATAAGGGTCAGAAATGGACCAATGCGTTATTGACCTGTTTACTTTATGAGGCCCTTTCGCTTGATTAAATCATCCAAATTTTCTGAAACTGTAATCATTTGTTTTTCTACACATGTATAATCTACCAATTTTCGTCCGATTTGGATAACTTCTTCTTGGTGCGTCTTTTTTTTTTTTTTTTTTTTTTTTTGTAGAGTATTTGTACTGGAAGGTTTTGAGTTCAAAATCTTACTTACTCATTAACGACTGTGTGTAAATCTGGAACTTTAATCAGGTTTTATATCTACAGAGTTTGATACACGGCTGGCGATCTAAAATGCAACACTAAGAAGAAATGCAAATATCAAAATGGACACATACATTAGAGTAGGAAAAACAACTGATTAAAAAAAAAAAAAAAAAAAAAAAATTGGAGTGATATATCCTGAGAAATCAGAACATGAAGCAGCGACCTCCTGGCAGCAATAACTGTACTTATCTACCCAGTCATCGAATCGAACAGTGATTGGATGACGTATTCGGGTACCGCACTTTATGAAGCTTCAACGAGTGGTGGCGTGCCACTCTCTTTTCAACGATTATGCAGTCATTTTCATGGGTGCGATATCAGGATAACGCGCTGGCCAGAGCAACAGTCGAACACATTCTATATCAAGGAAGGCCCAGACACTACGGTCAGCTTGCGGTCCTGCCTTGTCCTGCTTAAATGTTGCGCTACAGAGGCCTCGAATACAGAGCAGAGCAACG
Source organism: Salticus scenicus (assembly GCA_963930645.1). NCBI lineage: Eukaryota > Metazoa > Arthropoda > Arachnida > Araneae > Salticidae > Salticus > Salticus scenicus. The sequence goes on from CAWVNO010003088.1 coordinate 362,997, forward strand.
AGCCCTAACTCATCAGCAATTTATTGTTCGCTATTCAGAGTACCGGAAATACGAAAAAGCGGTGATCGAGACGTGTATTCAATGGAACCCCATACCACCCCTCCAGGTGATGGGCCAGTATGATGATGTCGAATGCCAGTTGACAATGTACATTATTCACAGTGCCGTTAAATACTGATGAGGCAATTTTTATGCTGTAAACAGGATTGTGATTTGTCAGAAAGACGACGTCACTCCTTTCCTGCATCTAGGTTCGTCTCTGATCGCACATTAAAAATGCCCATATCAGTGACGCAGCTTTTAGGGTAACCAAAGTTTTGATAGCAGCATACTAAGTCACCACCTGAAGTGATGGTATGGAGTACCATTAGATACACGCAGCGATCACCTCTTGTTCGAATTCCCGCACTTTAAATTACATTTCTGACGAGTTAAGGCCCGCCGCTCGACCCTATTTTCGAGGCCTCCATAGAGCAACATTTAAGCAGAACAATTCACGACTGCAAGTTGTCCGTAGTATTCGGACCTTTGATTCAGAATGTATTCGTTGCTGTGGCCAGCGCGTTCTCCTGATCTCGCACCAATGAAAATAAATGTATATTCGTTGAAAAGCGAGTGGCACGCCACCATTCACCAGTAACTGATCGTTATTTGATTGAATGCCTAGGCAAGTAAGTGCTGTTATTGCTCACAGAGGTCACTGTTTCACGTACTATTTTCTCAGGATATATTACTCCAAATGTCCTTCAAATTTAATCAGTTGTTCTTACTACTATAATGTATGTGCCCAATAAATATCATTCTGATATTTGCATTCTTTCTTGGTATTGCATTTTGGATGGCCAGCAGTGTAGATACAGCATAGACATCCCAGTTCTACAATACACCAGTGTTGGCAGCCGTAAGATTTGTCCCTACGTATAGAGGCTTTTAGCCGTCTTTTTTTTTCAGGATGTAGGGACGGATTTCTAATTTGTAGGGGTTTTTAGAGGTAATTTTGTGAGATTGTTAATGAGATTATACATGGATTAGGTTGATTTTTTCGCTTTTTCCACGATTTTTCACTAAAGAACAATGTAAGAATGTAAAGTCAATGTAAGAACATGGCAAAATTCGAGTCGGTAACGTTACAGTATATAATTTTGTAGTATAAATGAGGAATATGAAGGAATAAATACGATTTTAGAAAAATCATTTTTTAAAGATAGCCACAATCTTACAAATAATCTAAAAAACAATATAATCGATAAAGATTTTTGTTTTAATATTTAAAAACATTTATTTTAATTTATGGAAAATAAATATACGAGCGAATAGGATTAAGCTACATTATTTAAAGAAAATAACTCCTATATAGGAGCCATTTAACAATTTTACACTGTCTGTAGTTACCGAAACTGCACTCTACTATTTTGTTTATTATTCTTTGGTTCCTTCTACATTGTAATCTTTCTTTTGGTCAATCTACGCACAACAAACTATTCGATTAATATTTATTTAACTATCAATGATGTCCAAAAGAAAATAATCTTTTCTGTGGCTAGATTTTATTTATTCACTAAAATTAACAACAAATTTAAATTATTCTAATCATAATAAATAAACACTTTAACCCTACAAGGCACCCCGTTCCATATGTGGAACACCGACTTTAATCGTTCCTATAGCTATAAAACTATCAGTAGCGACCTCTCTTGACATCTTGATAGAAGCTACTGACATTTAGCAATGTAGTCATACGAATCTTTACCTAAAGAGGTCGTTCGTGTTTTTGTTAGAGTGCACTCAATGTGAAATTTGAATGAAAGTGATACGTTAGTCGTTTGTCTGAATTCAAAAATAAAAAAAGAATAGTTATTGAACAGTTTTGACTCGGAAAAAAAAAATGCTGAGTGTGTGTACGAAGTGTGTATTTTGCAGAGGTAAGTTGTTTTTTTTTTATATTGCAATAGTAAACGTATTAGTAAATCCTATTTTTATGTATGTTCCGCATACGGTACGTTGAGCTAAAAAGTTGATTTTTCCGTAACATATGGTTTTATTTTTATAAGTTTTCCCTATCTTCTGATCACTCATTACAACCTATATATTTTTGTCGCGCACAAAAAAAAATTGAGCCTTGTAGGGTTAATATCTCGGTTGTCTGACGCATATTATGAAAATATGCCAGCATTTATAATTCACTGTATTCGATAGAAGAAAGTATTAGATTCGAAAATTTTTTGTACTTCCGATTTTGAGAGTTCCTAAACACGATCTGTGGCTTTTTAGACAAATGTGTGTGTGGGACAAAACTTTTGCAACTCTTAACTCGAGAACTAATGCACAGAATTTCTTAAAAAGTAGTTGCACCTTGACATAAAGTGGTGTCTATAATCTTTTAGTATCTATCGCTGAATAGAGGGCGCTATTAACCCACTTTTATCCTAATTTATAATAGGGCAGCATAGGACGACATTTCGCACACAATGAGTTTTATTTTGACTCGATTTTGTAACCCATTCTTGTAACGAATCTCTTGCTTGATGTGCGAGTTTTACTTCTCGTTTATAATCAAAATCCTGTATGTTAAGGAACGCATCTTACAAGTTTCATTTTAAAACATGTAAATTGTATTTCCTTGGTTCATTAAATGAACGCACTTTAGTTCTGTGAAATGAATTCTTAATAAATATCTTCAGAAAATTGTAATTTAATAAATACAAAGAATATTAAAATAAATAAATAAAAATAAAGGTACTTTGCGTGAGTGGCACACTAAGCAGCTTTTGAAAAAACAATTGCCTGTTTTTAATAAATTTATCTTTATCTTATTTCATTTCGAATATCCTACTAAAATTTGCATTCATTTGAAACAAATTCCCGTGGCGTTTCTCTCCACTGAAATAACTATTCTTTGTGAGATCATTCACTTTACATTTAAGACGTAAAAAAAAAAAAAAAAAAATAGCAAATGAATTTTAATAACTTGGATTTTTGCTTTTGCTGATTATTATAAAATATTACTTTAGAAAAGTATGATTGCGAAGTTAATCGAGTTTCATTTATGATTAAATCGCATGGAACGGCAAGTTATTCAATTGCTTGTTTTCTAAACAATAAGTTATAGAATAAACTTTCTCATTTCAACAACATTTTTTATTGAAAACGCTATTGAACGAGACATTTATTGTTTTCTATTACTTAATAAATTATGTTTTGAAATAAAAGGTCCATTAAAATAAAAAATATAAGCTTAGTGTCGTTGAAGTCATGAAAAGTTAATTAAAATAATGACAGACAACTAATGTCTTCTTAAGTATTAGTTGACATTTAAATGAGAACTATTAGATTAAAGAAACTGTCTTTACAGAAGAAAATAGTTCAAAATCTTTCAGCAAATTATTTGTAGAATTTTTCGAAATATTTGAAATTCAACACCAGACACAAATACTTCCCGAACATTAAATAGGTAGTTTGATGTAGACTTTAACTTGAAAATACAGCAGACTGTTAGAAGAAAAAACTTTTATGTGTGCAGAATTTTTATGTTAGAGAATCATCCGTTAAAAGTATTCAAACAAACAAATTAAAAAATGCCACAGTAATCGAGGTCATGTCAAAATTTTCAGAAATTAAATAGAAAATAATAATGAAATGAAATATATCACAACTATTTGAGATTTTGGTGAGTCAATAAAATCCATGTCTGAGATAAATTTTTAATACGTGAATAGAACATTTTAATATTTTTATACCAGCATTGTTCGAAAATTAAAGGAAGTATGTATTTTAATTTTAGCTATATTATTATTATATTAAATTGAGCTAACATTTTAAAATGTATTATTTGCAATGAGAGCAAAGTAACAAAGAGGGGAGATATAAAAATTCTCACTTCAACTTGATTAATCTATAAATTTGAAGTTAAAAGTTGAATAATGTTATTTAGAGCGAAAAAACAAAAATCTTGGGACAGTAATATTTTAACATAGAATTGTTAGTGCATAAAAAAAATAATAAAAATAAAAATAAATTCTAAGTAATTAGAAATACTTACAGTTTTAAAAGGAACGTAAGATTCCCAAAGGCATCTGGTCCTATATACCTTAATTTATTCATAGATATCGCCCTAAAAACAGAAATAACAAACACATGTCATGAGATAAAAATAAAATTATTTTACGAATATTTTTCTATTCACAAATATATTTTTTTTAACAGTAATATTTTGAAAAGTACGAGACTACAAAATTTTTAAATAAAGTGAAAAACACTTTTCGGAAAAATGATTACTTTTAACAATTATATTTAAATGAAAGAGAAACGGGGCCCGGCGCTAACATTAAAACGCATTTTACTTTAGTAAGCAAAGATCTGTAAAAGAACTTGTATTTTCCTGCCTATAAACAGCAGGTCAGGTAAATCAGTTGGATATCAGAAATTTAAATTAATACAAAAAGCTATATTTCTACGGGGCATTTCTTATTAAAAATAGGGCTTTGTTTACTAATTAAAATTTCTGGTATAAAACTGTACATTCGAAATACAGAGTACAGTACACGCATGGTACCACGGCCTGAACTAGTGCGACATTCAATATTTCTAAGGTCAGCGTCCTTCTTAAATGGCAAAGTAAATGTTTCAAAATTATTATTTCACTATTTTCATGAGTATTGAGATTGTGAAGCCCTGCATTTTTGACATAATTTATTTTGAAATGTTGTTTTTGGAAAAAGTTTTTCGCTAATTAAATGAAATGGGATTATTTGTTTTACGTTTCAAAAGATATTTTATATAAAATATAATCCCAGTTCCATTTTTAATAGAGAAATAGTCAATGCATACTATCGATGGACTATTTTTTTTCTATTTTTTTTTTTTTTTTCTTTGCCTTGTTTCATTTGTTATTGGTACAAATAAATAGTTAACTTTCGAATAAGGGGAAAACAGTAAACAATTCCTTAGTTTATAAAAAATAAATATTGCTGTTTTGATATTTATTAGCAACCATAAAAGATAATTCTTAATTATTAGACCGCATTCATAGTATCTCTCTTCTTTAAAAGAAATTAGAAGGGAAAAATAAACTTGCATCATGAACTAGTATGTTGTGGCCACCACAAGACTTTCTTCTATATTTTCCTATACAAATTTACTCAGAAACAAAAAAAAACTAATTTTTTTTTTCCAAATTTTTTTAGGGGGGGGGGGAGCGATGCCCACACATGCACAAGATTTTTTCCAAATTAACTACTACTATTATCAATAATTCATATTAATTTTACAATTACAGGCTAAGAATAATTCTCATTATGTACATTTATACGAAATGTTGTCCTATATTCAAAATTTAGAAAAAATACGAGCGATTGATCCCCAAATCTAATTAGCACCAGTTTATGTCAAAGGCCAACTAAATGTCAAGTTTGGTTAAATTTCGTTAAAAAAAAAAATACGATAAAAAAATCGATAACTTTGTTTTAAATTATCACAGATTTATAGTTCAACCATTCGTTTTAAAGGTATTGATGAGACCTTTCGAAAGAAATCTTGAAAATTTACTCCCCTCGAGGGGGGACTTCCCCCACCCAGGGGGGGGGGGGAGTGGCGAGGCTCCTACACATACAAAGTTTTTTTCCCAGTTGACTACCTCTATTATAAATAATTCTTCTAAATTTCATAATGATTACTAAAAAAATATTCTCTTTATGCACATTTATACAAAATTTTGTCCTATGTCACCCTGTTAAAAATTTAGAAAAAGCGGGATGGCAACGCAACCTGTAAGACAATTTTTACCAAAAGTTGAAAGGCACTCATTTAGGTCAAGGTGCAACTACATATCAATTTGTATGAAATTCTATGCAGTAGTTCCTGAGATACAGTTGCTACAAAATTTTGTCACACACACACACACAGACAGACTGACAGACAGACATTTTCTAAAAATGGCCAAATCGTAATCTACAGTTCTCAAAACGTAAATCCATCAGAAACCCGAGGTCGAAAATTTTTACGAATCCAATACTTTCTTCTATTAAATATAGAAGTAAAAAAAAAAAAAAAAAAAAAAAAACGGGAATAAATAAATAAATAAATAAATAAACGATAAAAATAACAAAAAACTCGCTCATATAAAATACATCAAAATGAATAAAAAAAGTTTAATGTTTAAAAAGAAACCCATAAAGGGAAAATACCGTAAACAATCGTAAAAATGTTCCGTCTATTACCATGAATTGAACAGTAATAGAAAAAAACTTGAGATTTTGAAGGGGGAAAAAAAACGATAATTTATCTAGAAATGTTGCTTTAAATTGAAAATTTTAACATTAATAGCAGAAGAGTAATATTAACCGAAAGTGACGCAAAAAGAAAGAAAGAGAGAAAAAAGAAAATGTATTAGAAGTCAATAAAAAATCGGGTTTCACTCTACTGCTAAAACTTCAAAAAGGTTTTCAACCATTTGCAACATAATTTTGTGAACTATGTAGTATTTTTATATAATATTTTTAAAATGCAAATAAATGCCTAAAATAATAATATTAATAATAAAATCAATAAAATAAAATAAAATAAAATAAAATAAATAAAATATTTAAAAGTTCGTGTATGAAAATCAATAAATTAATTATTCCAAAAATAAAGGGAAAAAAAGTATTTCTAAGTTAAGAATGTTGATACGATTAAATGAATTCTTTCTGGAAAAAAAAAAAAAACAAAAAAAAAAAAAAATCTGAATTATGGCTTGAAACATTTTTAAACTTAAAATTCACCTTTGAAATGTAATCAATATTACTTACAAACTTTTTAAGCTCTCTAGGCCGTAAAACACACCAGCATTGATGACTGTCAACTCATTTCTTGATAAGGATCTGAAAGGAAATAAATTTTAAAGCATTGGACACAAAAGGATGATACAAATATGCTATCCTATCATCGGCATTATGAAGAAAAATCCCAATAGGCTATGAAATGGAAACGACCACACAAATAATAAATAAATAAATAAATGATATTTTTCTCGTCCTATTCTTACAAAAATAGTCCGATAATCAGTGCATTTGAGATAAATTAAAAATAATTTTTAGTAGATTTACAAAAAAGAAACATGTATTTCATAGCTATTTATTTCTTATCATTTCCTTTGTCTTTTAGAATACGTATATTTATGTATATATATAAAGTATCGACCGTAGCACAATGTGGTTTTCACTGACATGCACAGGCTGGGACGCGCCAGCATTGTCAGGCGCCTGTGTGCAGAGTTTCGGTTGGCACTATATATTACCCCCCGCCCTTTTTTTTTAAATGTTTTAAAAATAGTTACGATTCAGCAAATCAGCTGAATCTCGAACCTTAAGTTTATTGAATAGCCAGGTGAAAAAGAAATGTATCCAATAAAATGAAATTTTAAAAGAAACAAAAAGGAAAGGGAAAAATCTTCTACGGGAAGTCTGAAAAACACGCGGTGCAATTATGGAAGAAAATAGAGGAATCCAAAATAGGCAGATTTAATGTTAATTTGGGGATAGAAATGCCGCATTGAGGCATTAGATGGCATAGATGAGAGCTGTAATTGTAAACGTTTCAATTTGTTTGGATTTAATTTTTAAGTAATGTTAAATAAATATTTAAAACGTAAAAAAATTTCTTAATAAATTAAACTTTCTCTCGCTTCATTACAAATTTTGAGAGTCTTACGCATATCAAATTGATCCAAAATATGCGTCTGTCTTACCAAAATGTCGACTTTCGTGCGTGAGAAAAGTAATTCGTAAAGAAACAGACAGTTTCTTGTCGCTAGTGCACTTTATTCAAGGATTATTCTCGAAACAACCCAGTAAAACATCGTACTCATGCCACAAAATTTCATTAAACAGCGTTCAATACACTGTAAAGTAGGAATTTCACTTGTTTAGGTATAAACCGTTTAAACTCAATTCTCTCAGAGACGACCGTTCAGAACACAACTGAACTCTTTGGTAGTGTTTCTTCTCTTTTTATAATCTCTGTCGGGATTTTGCGAACTTTCTCGAAGTTATTCTGCGTCAGAAACCAATTGATGTATCCAGAAAATTCCAGAAATCGGCATCTATTGAAGATAGAGCTTCTAAACTTCGGAATTACTAAATTATTACTTCTCGTCAAGTTTGGTCGCCATGCCATCAAGTCTGTCTCCAAGGCTGACTATCACCTTCCCACCCAGGGTCGCAGCGTTCCTATGTATTTAAGATCGTTTCATTATACTTTCATCACAATTTTTAGAAAGAAAATTTTCTCGAAAATTTTAGTGCTATTATAGCATAAAACCAATAAGGAAATTTTTCTTTTTGAAAATTATAGTGACAATATAATAAAACGATCGTAAAAATGTAGGAATGTAAAATGCATACCTGCCAACTTTTTTAATTTATTCCGGAATGCTGTTACTCCCGCCCCTTTTTCACACCGTAATCTTTTTAGAGTATTTTCTTCTTATTTAATCGTAATTATATATTGAAGAAATTTTTTCTACAAAGATTACGGTGTGAAAAAAGGGCGGGGTAAAAGCATTCCGGAATAAATTAAAAAACTTGGCAGCTATGAAAATGTAGGCCCTTGATTCCACCGCCACTTCCGTTAAAATTGAATGAACTGTCTCTTATTTGCGCTTCAACTGTAAATCTGCTTTTACTGCAACAACACCTTTGAGTTAGAAACGTGGTTTAACTCTTTGCAATACTGACAAACTTTTAAAATTAGTCGTACTATTGCAGCCTATTTGCCCATATAAATGAGTTTAACATTTTTTACTTGCATAGATAAATAAAATTTATACGTTTATAAAATTAGAACGCAAAATAAGAAAAAAAAATATCCTGTAGTAAGCTCTATTTTTCTCACTTTTATTATTGAAAATTCTTGAATAATCTTAAAAATCAATTTAATAGTATATGACTATCGATATAATGACAAGGATTTGCCTTGTTTCCTTATGGAAAGTTTTTTTTTTTTTTTTTAAATATATTTATATAAGGAATAAATACATTTACAAGTAAATAAAACAAGTAAGAAAAAATAACTATTACTTGGTAAATACGGATTAAAAAAAAAAAAAAAAAAAAAAATACGTAACAGGAAAAACAAAAATCTAGTGTAAGGAATTTTGCCCATTTTCATTAGCTAAAGCTTTTATGCAATTTGTATGTAAAATTGACTAAAATTATTCGTCTTTTTCCATATAGTAAATTATATATATGGTATTATTTAGAGAAATGTATTTTATTTGCTGGAGTTTTTGTAAATTCTGGAATAATACATATCTGTTTGACCCAAAATATCTTATACTATGGATATAATTGCAAGATTTAAAATTACGTCTGGTGTCATTGAGGAGCATAATTTATTATTATTATTATAAGTTTAAAAAAAGATTGTTTCTCTAATGTCACTGTTGGCTATGTCAAAATAATCTCCAAAACAATTAAAAAGTTTGAACATATACTGCTAAGTCGATAAAATAAAAATTCTGAACTGTCTGATTAGATGTGAATTTATCTTTAAAGATTAATGGTTGACAATAAAAATTTTCCTTACATAAATGATCTCTGTCAGTGTCTATTTGATTCTTGAGAGTTAATTTTTTTTGTAACTTTTATAATAAAAGAATATATATATTTTTAATTATTATTTATTTTATAATGTGTTAAGTAGTATGTTGTGGCTATTACAAAACTCTTTTCTGTACTTTCCTATAGAAATTCACGCAGTACAAATTGCTTATTAAAATTATTTTCCACGATGAATGTAGGCAGTTTTCATCTCAGTTAAGTTAAAAAATTCTTTGGAAAAAGTAAATTTTGTGCCTTAAAGGTATCTTTTTTTTTTTTTTTGTTTTAATACTCTAACTGAAACTTTACACTTCTTGGGCAGGATTCGGGATACTTCAATTCCAGAGAGAGTAATGTTCTACATTAAAAAAAAAAAAAAAAAAATAGAACATAACATATAACAGAATTTCACGATAGAACATTGAAGAACGACATCCGGAATCCCATTACTTAATACTTTAATTAAAATCAATAACAATTACAATAACTATATACATCGCGCGCAGTAAACAGAACATATTTGAATGCAGGATACATAAGAACGAATATAACTTCTTACAGGCCACTGCCTGTGGCCCATGGCCACACAGGCGTCTTACACGAAAAACGACTACATCTTTCAGCAAGAACTGACGAACTTCTGACTGACTTCTGAAATTAAAATGTTTTCACTTCACTTTATGGATTGGCAAAATATCATTAGATATTTTGCGAAGAATGGCGACAGCGCCGTCTATATTATTTTAAAAGATAGGGAAGATGGCTCAATATCGATAGGCTATTTAACGTATCCGTACGTGTTCACGCAGCGCGTGAAAATTAAATAAAATCTTATTAAATAAAATCTTATTTTTTTCACGTGTTCAACCTAACGCGTTACAGTTTACTATTACAATTATCAATAAACCTTTAAAATTTTAAAAAGATTTGTCAAAAATAATTCTTGTTGTTCACATTTATAAGAAATTTTGTCCTAACTGCCCTATTAAACTAGTTGGCATAGGTGGACTCTGCTCAGTTCCCCATCCTATTTATGTTCTCAGAAATTTCTAGTGCGAGACATATTATAATCATGTTAAAAGAAATGAATTTGACCAAAGCTCGATACAGTGACAGAATGAAATCCCCGCCTAATAGGCTATCTACCGTTCACTTCGATATATTTATCTTATTCCAATCTATTAATTTATTTTATCGGGGTCAATTCCGTTGTTTAGTTTTCGTGCTACTATTTCCAATGCAATAATCCTCAAAATTCATATTTATATGAAAAATTTACAATTTCGCTATGTTGATAAAATCGTAAATTACGAATAATTTACGAAATTTTCCTAGTAGAATATTTGTATTCAATCATGTTCAAACAAATATCATAAACGTGATTTTGAAGTTGTCTAATGTATTTACGATCCTCAAAATGGAAGTTTATGCTCAATTTTGCCTTATTCTGACATGTTAAGTAAATCGTAAATTCCAAATAACTTACGAATTTTTTAAATTGGAAAAATCATAGTCTATGATATTCATGCCAGTATCCTAAATAATATTTCGAAAGTGGTCTGACATCTTTACGATGAAAATATCCCTCAAGATCGACGTTTATGTGAAATTTTCTCTATTCTGCCATGTTAAGAAATTCGTAAATTTCCAATAACTTACGAAATCTTTATATTGGAAAATTCATATTCATTAATATTCATGCCAGTGTCCTAAATAATATTTCAAAAGAAGTCTGACATCTTTACCATGAAAATATCTCTAAAAATTGACGTTTATGTGAAATTTTTCCCTATACTGCCATGTTAAGAAATTCGTAAATTTCCAATAACTTGCGAAAATTTCAAAGTAGCATATTTATAGTTACTGATGTTCATTCCGGCATCAAAACGGATATTTTAAAACTGGTCTGACATTTTTAGAGTAAAAAGTTTACATTTAATGCACGTTTAAGTGAATTTTTGTCCTATTCTCCCATGTTAAGAAAATCGTAAATTTCTAATAACTTACGAAGTTTTTAAAATCGAACGTTGCAAATGAATAGGGTTCTTGCCAGTGTCGAAAGTAATATTTTAAAACTGATCTGACCTCTCTGCGACAATTTGTTCTTGAGATATCGTGTACACAGACTAACGGACTAACGGACTAACAGACACCCTACAGAGAGACACCATGCAAATTTTGTCATTTTCGGATTCCTCACATCTGAAAACGTGTAGAAAAGTCAAAAAACCGAGGTCGAAAATTTTCACGATTACCTAAGTTCCCCATACCTATAGTATGATGGGGAACTAAAACTATGGCAAAAGAGGATGACAATTGCTTTTGGGCGATTTTCGCCAAGAATTAACAGACACTCACTTGCGTCAAGGTGCAATCTATATATATAAAAGAGCTGAGTCTGTGTGTGTGTGTGTGTGTGTCTGTCCGCTATAGAATCCTAAGCCGTTTCACCGAGCGGGACCAAATTTGGCACTGTTAATGTTTACGACCTGAGAAAGACAACGCCGCAAGCGATTTCACAAAATTCGCCCCCCAAGGGGGGGAGGGGGGGGGCAAAACGTAATTTCACAAAATCCTTCATATCTCAAACAAAAAAACAGATATCCGTAAAGTTTTTGCTTTAAAATATAGCTAATACAAATGTCTAAAAATTGGTTTCTGGAATTTTTGAAATTCTGTCCCCTAGGGGGCGGGGGGGGGGGCAAAACGTCATTTCACATGCGTAAAACGTGATTTCGCATAATCCTATATATCGCAAACAAAAAAAAATAGATATACGTGAAATTTTTGCTCTAAAATATAGCTAATGCAACTATCTAAAAACCAATTTCTGGAATTTTAGAAATTCAGCCCCCAGGTGGGGCAGCAAGGGGGGGGGGCTATGGAGCAAAAACAAAAAGAAATACAGTTAGGCCGTTCAAAATTGGTACAGATGGGTTTTAAAGGCCTGCAAGTCGAATGGGGATATTTTCGATTGTGTAAAGTTATTAGGAGGGGCAAGAAGGGGGGAAGGGGAGGGGGGGGCAAAAAAATAAAAATAGTGTCAGATCGTTCAAAATTGGTGCATAGTGGTTTTCGATACTTACAAATCGATTGCGGATATTTTTGAATTTGTAAAATTATTAGGAGGGGCGGGTAGTTGGGTGGGGGTAAGGGGGGCTATGGGGCAAAAACAAATAGAAATACAGTTAGGCCTATCAAAATTGGTACAGATAGGTTTAAGAGGCCTGCAAGTCGAATGGGGATATTTTCGAAAGTGCAAAGTTTTAGGAGGGGCGAGAAGGGGGGAGGAGGGAGGGGAGAGGGGGGGGGCAAAAAAATAAATATAGAGTTAGATCGTTCAAAATTGGTTTATAGAGGTTTTCGATACTTACAAATCGATTGCGGATATTTTCGAATTTGTAAAATTATTAGGAGGGGCGAGAAGGGGGTGGGGCGGTAAGGGGGGGGCTATGGGCAAAAACAAATAGAAATACAGTCAGGCCGTTCAAAATTGGTACATACAGGTTTTAAAGGCCTGCAAGTCGAATGGGGATATTTTTGAAAGTGTAAAGTTATTAGGAGGGGCGAGAAGGGGGAGAGGGGGGGGGCAAAAAAATAAATATAGAGTTAGATCGTTCAAAATTGGTATATAGAGGTTTTCGATACTTACAATTACAAATCGATTGCGGATATTTTCGAATTTGTAAAATTATTCGGAGGGGCAGTAAGGGGGGGGCTATGGGCAAAAACAAATAAAAATGCAGTTAGGCCATTCAAAACTGGCACAGATAGGTTTTAAAGGCTTGCAAATCGAATGGGGGTATTTTCGAAAGTGTAAAGTTATTAGAAGGGCCGGGAAGGGTGGGGGGCAGAGGGGCAAAAAAAAAAAAAAAAAGAGTTAGATCATTCAAAATTGCTACATCGAGGTTTTCGATACCTACAAATCGATTGCGGATATTTTTGAATTTTTAAAATTATTGGGAGGGGCGGGAAAGGGGGAGGTAGCGAAGTGGCAAAAAAATAAAAATAGAAATAGATCGTTCAAAACTGGTGCATAGAGGTTTTTCATACTTTCAAATCGATTGCGGATATTTTCGAATTTGTAAAATTATTAGGGCGCTCATATATATGCATTCGCGCGCGCATCGCGCACGGGTCTATGCTGCCGAAGGCAGTGGGGACCCGGTGCGACATTTTTCCCGATCAGAGTTTTTCTTTTTTTTTTTTTTTCATATGATAAAAATTAATGCAATTTTGAGAATTCATTAATTATAATGATTCATTTAAAAATAGTGACTAGTTATATATAAATTTGTATGAAATTCTGTGCATTAGTTATTGTACTAGAGCTGCAACATTTTTTCTCACGTGCACACACTTAGACATTTTCTAAAACTGAAGAAATTATGTTCCAGATCTCTGAAAACGTGTAAATTCATCAAAAACCGGAAGTCGGAAATTTTTAGGAATCCAAAGCATTATTCTATTGAATGTAGAAGAAAGTAAAGAGTGTTATAACATACTATTTTTATAAAGAAAACATTTCCTGAATAGAACCTAATGTTACATCGATGTTGCAAAGAGGCAAAACTACTCTAAATAAAATCCTCTGGCTCTTTGGCTACCCGATCGGTAGCGCGCCAAGCTCGTAATTGGAAGATTGCGGGTTCGAACTCGAGCCGGATAAAGACCATCGTGTACACTAATGGTGGTTGGTGCACGTAAAATCCATCGTGGCAGCAATGTCCTCCATGCCCCTATTCAAATTATACCTCTGGGGGTCACCGAAGCAGGAGGAGCTATCCCCTCCGTAGAGGATCGAAGTTGTGATGGCATGTCTCAGGATCATGATCATCCTTAGGGGTGCGTTTCAGACCGTTAGCAATTACTCATTGTGCAGCATTAGTGTGACGTTAAACTCATCCAACCAACCAACTAAATAAACTTCCTGGATCTATAAAATTTTCATTTTTGAAATCGAATTACGTTGTATTTTTATTCGCCCCAATGTTTTTTTTTTTTCGGCAGAAGAGGGGGAGGGAAGAAATTAAAGTGCACTTTTAAGTTTCAAAGGGATCCTTTGATATGTTAAAAAAGACAAAGAAAATTTTGCTGAGGGTAGGCACATCCTCACCAAGTTAATTCACTTTTAACATGCCCTTTAGCAATAACCTCCAAAACTGTTTCCGAACTCAAGTTTTGCCAATGCAGTTTTCAAAGCGCCCTATTTGACCACACTAGTCACATGGCTTCAGAACAGGAATAGGAAAACCCATTTAATATATACATATAATTTTTTTTCAAATAATCTATCCTCGGTTGACGCCTTTTTTTTCTTTACCTGGCGCCTGTGTGCGCTGTACACTTCGCACACCGAGCCGGTGCGCCCCTGTAGCACAGGAAGACATGTCATCGTACATTTCTGGTGAATCTGTCGATCCAACTGAGACGATGCTTAGGGCGGTTTATGAGAGAGTGGTGAAATAGGGTTGCATGCCTATATATCATATTCTTTTGTTTCTTATGTATTCTGCAGTTATCTATTTTCACGTTGGGTATCCCTGCGGGGCTAGCACACCCTTTAATGATAGTTCAGAGGATGATAAACCTCTTCCAGATGAAGAATTTCACCCTCAGCCTCCTGCCAAGACAACGGTGAGGGTTTTCATTCGACAGTTCCTACGAACCCCAGAGAACCTTAAAAAGATGACGAAAAGACACATAAAACAAGACACCTATAACGAGTCCTCCATAAAATCGAGGGTCTCTTGTGCACCCTAAAATAAAAATAAATGACTTTATTGGGGCGAAATGCACATCCTGTTAGTAGCTTAGGAAAATGCCGAAACCGATAGAAATGATAATCGCATTTTCACCATGGTCAAAAAGGAGAGGATCAGAGCAAAATGATTCAATTTCGTTCGAAGAAAGTAAAACTGTGCAAAAACTGAACGCATCGATTGAAATAAACGAGCACACAACTCCTACATTCGTGGTTGATTTCAAACATTGAGTTAATACTATTTGAATAACTGTAGGTAACTAAAATAATAAGCACAATTTATTTTACTAGATGATGTAATTAACTGTTAATATATTTAAGCAGAAATTTTTGGTCAAATTTATTTTTAAAAAAATCTGGAGTGACTCCACTCGACTTTCCGAACATTGAGTAATTAACAGTTTTGTATATAAAGTAAAAAAAGAGGAGTTGTTAAACAAAAAAAAGAGAGAAAACCATAACAGAGTGTTTGAGTATTTTTCTCCCTATATTACACGGTGTTTTATTTAACGCTACTGAACTTTGAGCCCATAAGATCATAAGGATAAAGAATTTTTCGTTGTGTCCCTGTAAAATCCTATAAATGCTAGATTCACCAAAATGCTTATAGTTGGTGCAACAGTGATTTATAACATTCATTTAAATGTCCAGCTCAACGGAATAAGGTGTTTAGATGCTATCGCACTTTTAAATATTTGGCTCCATAGGCCATAATGATAAAGAGTTTTTTTTTGTGCCCCTGTAAAGAAACTGTAAGTGCAAAATTCACCAAAATCTATACAGTTCGGGCAACTGTGACCTATAACATGTGTACAAATATTTTGTTCAGATTAATAAAGCATTTAGACGCTATCGCACTTTTAAAAATTTGGCCCCATAGGCCATAATGATAAAGAATTTTTCCTGGTTTCCCTGTAAAAAAACTTTAAGTGCTAGATTCACCAAAATCTATAGGGTTCGTACTAGGGTGACTTACAATATACGTACCAACTTTCAGCTTATTCGAACAAAGCGTTTAGACGCTAGCGTGTTCACTCACAGACATTCACACACACATACATCATCGTAAAAATAGTGGAAACGGACTCAGGGGATCTCGAAACGTATAGAAACATCAAAATCTCCAATTCGGATTTTTGACATGATTACAATACTTTCCTAACTATAGTGTTTGGAAAGTAAAATATAGTGCAGTTAAATTTTTTCCTTGAAATTTACTGTATTCTGCCTAACAAGGAAGGACTTCATAGGCGCATACGCAAAAAATTGTGAAAAAATTACAGAATACTCTCCTAACGAGGTTATGTATGTCTGTAAAAAAAAAAAAATTCCCGCAGAGTCACTCTATATCGTCCGGAAAATAATATTGAAAATGTCCGATTGTTGGCTATTTATAGCTTGTTGGCGACACAATGAAAACTAATGCAAAACTATGTTCTGATAAACACTCATTACAGGATAAAGTTTTCCATATTCTTCATACTAAGCTAGTTTAAGAAAGTTTAAATAAATACACTTTTATAACTGCAATTTTGTCAAAATATTTATAAGTAAACCGATCAAATTTTATAAATTTTATTTTAACGTGAAATACCTAAACTAAGATGAAGTTTCACTTGAGCTTTAAATATGTATTATGGCTTAAAGTAAAACAGTACGCACATTTATTTATGTTGCATAATAAATAAAAAAGAGAATACATAACACTTTAAAAATGAAACAATCGTAATCACTTCTCAGTGCGATATTTTCGGTCATTTAGGTGAAAAATTAAATTAATCGAAATTATTTCAAACTTAAATTTAATTTCAGTACAGATCACACATTAATATTGAAAATTTACGACTTTTTTTTTTTTTTTTTAAATATAATATACTTTTTGTTACACTGATTAGATAAAATTTACCAAATAGTTTTTTTAACTCTGCTTACCAAATTAATTTAAATAGGTTTAACTTAAAAAAAAAAAAAAAAAAAAATGCATTTGCGTAATTGCAATTTTTGTACCGTGCACCTTTTTTTTTTTTTTTTTTTAATTTATTCAAACTCTAAACAAAATTTTAATGAAAAACTATAAGGAATTTAAATTTTTAAGCTCTTAATGGGTTTAAATAATAATCCTAAATTAGAAGCGGGGTAAAACAGGTCTTTGGATTAACAAAAATGTAAAAAAAATAATAAAATAATAAATGTAAATAATAATTTTTTTTTTTGTGTGTGTGATCATAACCTTTGATATTGAAAGATGCTTCATTAGAAGATGTAATTCTACCCCCCCCCCCCCCAAGAAAAAAGTTTTTTATTTCTTTCTTATTTTCTCTACGATTAGTTACATTTTCTGTTAGTTTCTCACAATGATGCAGTTCAGGTATATACATATAAACTTTGTTTGAACACTTTTTAAACTGCGACATGAATTACCAGAATTCTCATTATGCCAGTAATTTACAGCCTTCTTCTTATCGTCCCATGATATATATTTTTTATTTTGATGTTTCACATCTTTAAAAGGCAGTCCGGTAGTATACCCATTCTCATGAGAATTTCGCTATATTTCGTTAGACAAAGGGTGTGCATCATCAGAAAGGCCTTAAAATTTTTTATAACTTACTCTCTCTCTTTTTTTTTCTTTTTCAACAATGTTTTTTTTTTTTTTTTTTAATTTAATTTTTTCTTCTATGACATTTGTGAGTGCAATATTTTCTTTTCCATGTATTATTTATGCAGCATATCCAAACTATGTTAATAGTCAAAGACATTGTCTTTAACAAAAAATTAAAATAAATTTAATTTTCCAAATTGTAAAATTCGTTTTAAACGTTAACTAAAAGTAAGAAACAAAATATTTACAACTTTCAAAATACAGAAGATATTTTAATTACCAAATAAAAAACAAAAGATGTATATAACTTAAACGTCTGTTTGACTACAGTTTAAATATTCGCAAGTCGCAAGGGAAAAAAAAAAGCTAAAATGCAATACTTTTAACAAAAGGCTACATGCACATACTCTATACAAGCTTGTACGAGAAACAGACAACTCTTTCATCGATTATTTTCAAACTACATTTAGTATAACGCTATTCAGAAAGGTTTGTTTCGGATGAAATTCTTAAAAGCATTAAAATGACTTGCATTGGACGGGAAAGAAAGTGGCTCGCCAAATCACATGCACTTTTTGTCTTTTGGCGCCAAATATTCTGTACTATACTATATTATTTTTTTTACAGACTATCTATGGGGATTCTGCCGACAAATTTGACTAATCTTGTATTACCTATGTAAGTAGTATCTCTGTAATTTTTTTCACACTATTCTGAGTAACGCATTAAGGACACCTTCCTTGTAAGTAAGGCTCCTATATATACGGGCTGGCGCATCAGGCATTTTGTTGCCTTAGGGTTGCCACATGTACCCAGCGCGTTTCTCTGATAAACAAACCACAAACATTTTTTTTTATCGTCTTACGTTAATTTAGAGTAACTTGTTTTATTATATTTCATAATTTTAGCTAAGTAAACTATGATATGGAAGTTTGTTTAGCGATAAACTGCTGTAATCATTCAAGAAGTGAATATAAAGTGTTCACAGACCTTCTATTACTGCGTATTTGAGTTTTGGCGACATTTTGTAAAAGAAACAGAAACCGCCCTAACAACACATCGTACATCCATAGGATATCCTCAGAATAAAATGACATCCTGAGAATGTACTGTGAAAAAAATGTGTTTTTAGTAATATTATTGTTGCTTATTCCTCTTATCTTAACCGGATTAGCTTCAGATCAAGATTTCTTAAAATCATTAGGGAAGCAATAAGGACGCCAAGCGGGAATGCTGTCCTCTTCGGAGGCAAAAAAATGGCGGTGATGCGCCGGCCTATTATTTTATTTAGGGGCTCTACTTGTAAGTATCCATATGACATTACGTGTGCAAAGTTAATTGGTCTAGTTATAAGCTCTTGGCAAAAGTGTTTTGAGGTCACTTAAACAAGTATTTAATGGATGCGTCTTACATGATTTTGTAGCCAAAGAGTTAAGCTTTAGGGTACATTAATCAGAATTTGTCTAAATATTGCACAAAAAAGTAGAAAGTTTAAAACCCAAAACCTATGGCATCTAGCCCCGGTCACCTAGCCAGTAAAAATAACTAAGTCATACACTCATGGAAATCTGCGGGGTTCTGCAATGGCAACACTGCTCGGCATGAAAATTGTCCCCAGCACCATTTTCGCAAATTCTTATGTAGGATGACCTCCTGATTCCGAATACGACGTCCATTTTGCCGTTTTTTTAGGGACGGCCCTTTTCGGTGATTTTATGGCTATAAATTTGATTTTTAGGAGGGGCGGGGGATTATTTTAACTGTTAAATATCTTCTGATTGACTACAGAGTTAGAAAATTCTAAAACCGGAACATTTGCGGCAAGGGGAAATTTAGGGGGGATTTGCGACTGAAATTATATATTACATTATTAAATTATTCTTATATATTTTTATAAATGTTATTTATTAAACATTATATTTTTTTATTTTTAGGTGTTAACTTGATTCTTTTTCATTCTCCAAATTAAATTCATTGTCATAAAATGACCGAACAGTGATAAAAATGGAGAAAGGGGTGGTGTCCGGCGAAAACGGTGGGTGACTGGGCAAAATGGGCGTCGTATTCGGATTCAGGAGGTCATTTTACATAAGAATTAGCAAGAATAGTATCAGAACTCATTTTTTTTTTTTTCGCAGCGCACTGTAATCTATAACATGCCTACTAATTTTATCTTATTCGAATGCAGAACATCGATGCTAGCGAATTCAAATAATTTGATAAAAAAATTTTTCTTTGTTTTCATGAAATCAAATAATAATGATAATAAAACTATCAAATACCATAACTTAAGAAAAATTATGCAAATCGTGTGACGGTGACCTATAATATATGCAACATTTTTTAGTTCAATCAGATAGGTCGCACTTTAAATGATTTCAGTCCGTAGATTTTTTTTTGGGGTGTGTGTGTGTATGTGTACCTGTAAAAAAATAATTCGTACACTCATGAAAATTAATACAGTTCGTGCTAGAATGATCTACAACATACCTATGAACTTTCAGCTCAGTGAAATAAGGGGTTTAGACGCTATCGAACTTAAATAATTTGAATCCATCGGTCATAGTTCTAAAAATATTTTTTTTGTGTGTCTGTAAAATAACTATAATTCGTACACTCGTAAAAATGAGTGTATGCATAAAAATGAGTGTAACGCATTGCGTGCGGCGGTCACTGTAACATATTAACTTTTAGCTCATTAGGACAAAGTGTTAAGACGTGATCGTGTTCACTCACACATATATACAATATTTATACTAAAACCAATGTAACATTTAAAATGAGATAAAAAATACAAAAATTTAAAACTTTAAAAATACATTTTAATTAAAAACATTAAAACACAAGACAGACGATTCGGCTAGAACACTAGCCCTTCTCAGTGCGCTACCCCCGTAATACTAAAAGATATTTAATAAAAATTATTTACATTACCAAGTAATGTTTAACAGAAAATTTTTGTACAAATATTTGCTGAAGATGTCCAGTTTAATATTAATATGTCATTAGCTTCACATGCTTTTTTAAATAAATATTTCAGGAAATTGATTAGTTTTTAAGAAAGATTCTATGCTGTGAATAAATATTTTTTGTTACATAGACAATTGTTTGTTTTATTTTCCTTTGGAGCTGCGTAAATTTAAAGGTAAGTGTTAATAATTAAAAAAAAAACAAATTATTAAAATTCCAACAAATATTTTAAAAATTCTCCAATTAAAATTCTGGAGCTTTTAGTAAATATCTTTTTAAATTGAAAATGATCGTTTTTATTTTTACATAGTGGGATATTACTAGTTTCAGTATGAATGAGATTTTTTTTTTTTTTTTTTTTTATCGATTATATATTTTAAAAGTGTTACAGTACAGTACAGCATTGATTTTAAATTAATATTTATAATAAATAAAAAAAAAAATAAATAAATAAATAAAAAAAAAAACGCTTAGTATTCTGGACTGAAAAACGAATATTAACAATATTTTTATTTACCTAAAATATGAATCAAATAACAAATGAAAGCAGAGTTTAATAACAAATTCAGATTATAATGATTTCTGTTAGTTTACGCCAATAGTTACTAATAGATGGCAGTACTTTTTGGGAGATTTTTGTCCCTTTAACAGCTGCCGGTTTTAACAATGAAAAAGAAGAAATGCGACGGGCATTTAGTATTACGGGGGTAGCGCTCAGTGTCAAACATACAAGCACAAACAACACTTACAAATTTTCATAAAACATCATAGCAAGATTATATATTCAGGAGGAATAGCTTTAGCCTCGTTCAAGGCAGAATGTTGCATTTTGGTAAAAGCAACCTCTAGAAAAATACGGGAGTCATCAGTGGCGTCGCCAGAAAAAATTTCAGGAGGGGGCAAACTTCAAATTGCAAAATTTCAGCATGTTTTTACAAATGCAAATGATTGATTAGTTGATTGATGTGATTAAGTAGGCCAGTGTGTGTAAGCATTTACTAGGAGAATTTTTTATACATGTAATTTAAGCTACAACATTTCACATATAGAAATTTTACAACTTATTCTAAACCAACACTAATCCGGAAAATGTACTGTCGAGTCGATTTAAAATCTGTTTGCATGGAAAAGTTGGAGACAACCTATAAATGCAAGTCGAGTGGGTTTGACTTGACTCTAATTCGCTCTATGACATAAATTTTATTTGGTTATTTGAATTCTAATAACACAGCTTTAAAGTTTTAATTGTAATTTTTTTTAATAATTATTTATTTATTAGAATTTTCCAGGAGGGGGCAAGTGCCCCCTCTTGCCCCTGTGTGCCGACGCCCATGGGAGTCATAGGTATTTACATTAGAAGCTAAAATTTTAAAGTTTTCAAAATCCGGAATATGATCACTATTATCTTTTTTCAATAGCGATCATATTCCGGATTTTGAAAACTTTAAAATTTTAGTTGTTTGTGCTTGTATGTTTGACACTGAGAAGGGCTAGTGTTCTAGCCGAAACGTCTGTCTTGTGTTTTAATGTTTTTAATTAAAATGTATTTTTAAAGTTTTAAATTTTTGTATTTTTTATCTCATTTTAAATGTTACATTGGTTTAATATATTATTGAGACGTATAAATTATGTTTAATTTTATTAAATTTATGCACAATATAAAATCTCATATAGTCGCATTGTTTCACAATTACAATTACGTTCAGAAAATTAAAACTGAATTCCTTTTTTTTTTTTTTTTTTTCCCGAAGCCACAGGAAATGTAGTTTTATTTGTAAAAAAAAAAAAAAAAAAAAAAAAAATGTAAAAAATATAAATAAACAAATAAATAAAGATCTTGAAATGTATCTTCAAAATAAATGTAAAAAATTATAGTTAATAAGTATACATTTTTAAAGCTTTAAAAAAAACTTCACATTTTAAAAACGCATAGTGTAACTCAATTAAAAGCAAATTGCGTATCTTGCTCTATTAGAGCAAAAAGCGTGAAAGAGTTCGGGAATCGAAAAATGAGCTAATTAGAAGTAATTAAAATTTTCCTTAAACTTAATTTTAACTAAAAATAGAAATAAAATATTGAAGATGGTAATTAAGCATTTATCCTTAACCCCCAATCTCCTCCAAAAAAAAAAAAAAAAAGTAAGATTTGTGATGTGAATTATATATTTATCATAAAATAATAATAATAATGAAATAAAAAATAAAGACACCAAATTAAATTTTGAGATAAAAAGTGATGCATTTTAATTTCAGTTTAATCGAGTATGAATTAGTTAATTTTTACTTTCCGATTATAGAATCGTAAGGAAAGTATTGTGGTCATGACAAAAATGTGGTCTCGAGATTTTGATGTATACGTTTTCAGGTCCCCTGAGTCCATTTTTGCTATTTTTCACAGTGTTTTTAAGAATTACTTTTTTCACGGAAAAATGTTGATAACTTTCATAACAATATCATTACGGGCTCTATCATTAACTTCTTTTAAAAACCTCTATGATGGTGGGTCCTATATGGCCAAAACGTTGTATTTTTAGTCATTATGAATAGAATTTTCGTAAATATCTCCAAAACGGAAAATCATAGGAAGACAAAAAAAAAAAAAAAAAAAAAAAACTGAACTAATTTCTTCCAAAATTCTCTAAATGACAAACAAGACTAAAATAAAATAAAGTGCATTCGTTGACTAGAACCTGCTTTTATATTAATAATTACTTTCTGCACTCAAAAATGCCGTTAACTCCCATAACAATATCATTGCACGTGCTCTATCTACGTGCTGAATCTTTATTAAAGTGCATTCGTCGACTAGAACCTACTTATGTCTTTAAGAATTACTTTTTACAGCCAAAAATGTCGAAAACGTTTATGATAGTATCATTACGGGCTCTATTTACGGGCTGAATATTCATTCAATAAAATGTATTCATCGACTAGAACCTGCTTATATCTTCAAGAATAACTTAACAACACGCAAAAACGTCGAGAACTTTCATAACAATATCATTACGTATCTTTAGATTGTTTTGAAATCTATATGATGGTAGGTCCTATATAATGGCCTAAACTTTTGTATTTTTGGTCATTATAAATATAATTTTCGTAAATATCTCCAAAATGGAAAGTCGCAGTAATACTAAAAAGGGAAATGCCCAACTAGATGTCATAACAAACCTATATACCAATTTACAACGTTGTACGCTCAACTGTTTTTAAGTTATGCGAGATACACATATAGTGTAACCACGTTTCCTACGCCTAGCAGTGAGGACGAGTCGAAAATCTTGGAGGGTTTCCAAGTTGACAAAGAGGTTTGAATTTCGTAAACATCCAGTCATTCGGTATTCCCTTATCGCTTATTTTCTCTCAACGAAAAGCTTGTCTCCCCTATTTTACTAGTGGACTCGTTGAATCCGCACTTGCGCAGAGGCTTGCATGGTCGCAAGAAATGTAGTTAAAGAGTACACACACATACAATACACATACAGACGTCACGAAAAATCACGTAAAGCCGCTTATATCTCTAAAACGAGAGCTGGTATTAAGACAAAACTTGCAGGTGTACAACTAGGCATCGTGGTAGTCACACATATAAATTTGCAACATTTTACGGTGATTCGTTTTTGAGGTATGCGAGACATAAAATCCGTTTCGCAAATCGGAATTGCAATACTTCCTTATACTTTGTACAAGAGTCATTAAAAAGTATTAAATATCGTGTATATTAATTTGACATTGAACATAGGGATTTCTATAATATCGTTTTACTTTTGTGTTATGCAATATTAATATTCCTATTCAGTGAAAGGCAAAGCAGCGAATAGTTAGGCAGAGCCATGCAGGACTTACTGTATTTTGTATTTGCATACAAAATACAGCGCTTGTTATCTTACACCTCAATCTGCACTCTCTCTTTATCGAACTGAAATGCAGTGTAAGAGAAAGTCGTGTAGATGCCACACCAGATTATTTATACAATTTTAAAAACAATTACTTGTATTTATGGTGATTCTTGAAAATGAGTTGAAAGAAAAAAAAAAAAAAATCCATTCAGTTATAACTGGAAAATTGATTAACGTACGAATTGACATAACATATAGATTAAATGTAATTGTCACTGGATAAAAATATCTCTAGAAATGTAACATTTCCTTCAATTAAATGAATAATATTGCTCAATTCTAATGATATAAATAAACAATGACATAATATAATGTAATTATATAAGGACACCTTCGAATTTCTTCTAAACACGAATATTTTATTATGAAATCTGTCAATTTGAGATTTATTGTACAAATATCATTGCTCAAAAGCACTCATTTGTTATCATTTATGATTTAGAATGGGCGGTGAAAATTTACTCTCATTATATATACTGAAATTACAAATCATTTTCGGCCCAGCCTAATAAGCCTGTTTGATGTACATGACTCTCATGAACTGAACACTGACGTAATTCTCTCTCCCGTAAAAACTGATAAGTCACGTACGGCATCGAGTCCATACTCCCGATTTCCTGAAAATTTTAAAGCCCATAGAACGCTAGCGCTTCATAAAACATGCAAAGAATGGATGAGAAACACTATTATAAGTTTAAAAGGATATAGAAGCGTGGTTTATTTCGAAATGAATGCAATACATAAATTTCATGTCCAGTTTATTTTGCGGCGGAAGAGATTGGGGAAATGCTTAAATAACTACACTTTGAACTTTTCATGTCAACTGTTTTTCTGTTAAGAGCGATAGGATAATTTTAAACTTGATTTGCTATTCGATGAGAATACAAATCGAGAGCAAGTTAGTATAAAAAGATATTTTTTTCAAAATTGCGAAATGTAAACCGATTTCGACAAAAGTTAAATTTGCCTCAAAATAGAGATGATAAGTTCTCATTCCAAAAATCACGGAAAATATGAGGTTTTTAAAGAAAAATAATTATAAGATAAAAAAAAAATTATATACCATGTTTTTAAATAGCTTAAACTTCTCTTTAAAACGCATTAAAAAGCTCCAATAGGCAGGTAATGGATTTGGCGCCAAATTTGACAACTTTTTGCCCTTGGCGACTTTTGGCGAGAAAATTCTTATTATCGATATTCCAAAGATGGACGTTCTAATGTGATTGGTTAAAGAGTTACCGGAAATTTGATTTAAAAAAAAAAAGTTGGTTTTAAAAATAAAATATTAATCCTTTCCGAACAACATATATTTGCATCATGAACTACATTAGCACTTTATCATTGTGTAGAAAATCTTTAAAATGATAACGATGTCCATTTTTGCCAAATGCATAATTTAACTTTTAACAATTTTTTAACGCTCACGTTTAATTAAATGTACATGTGTATTTATTTTTAGGTCGAAAGAAAATGAACTCGTAAATTTTTTTTGGCAACCATTAAATTATAGCTAATATTTTAATGGCTATTTTTATTGCTATTAGGAGCTTATCATTTTCACATTTTAATTAATTAAAAGAAAACTATTCGAAAATTCGAAAATCTGACTTCGAAGTACTGTGTTGACACCGGGTTCTGAGCTACTGTGAAAGTTTCAAATGTCTAGCTAGTCGGGAAGTTAGTTAAAAATCGATTGCAAGATTTGTCCCTGACAAACACACAAACAAACAAGAATCGAAGTTAATAAAAACATGGTAATAATATTCAATTCATTTCAAGGTCAGCTCTGCGCTGACGTATTATAATTTGCGAGTGAGCGTCCATCCAACTAATGACAGATTTTGTACAAGTACAAAAATAATATAATTCAATTCAATGCCCACCCTCCTTTTTTAAATAAAAAAGCTAGATCTACACTTTTAAATAGTGTTGTGTCCTTAATTATTCGAAATTGATTTCGAATGTAATTTAATTTTCTTAGTATTATAGGAGAATAAATAAAATTATAAATGAACTCACGAAAAATTGTATAGATGTATAATATTTCATTACGAACTCAGTTTGTAAATTTGTGAAAATTGCCAATATATATATAATTTTATATGGAAATTTTTGCATCCAATATTATACTTTAAACGCCCTTATTTGGCTATTCCTTTAATATTATTATTGTTATTAAATCTAGTGGATCTGCAGATCAGGAGCCTCAACGACTTATTTGCATCAGACATTATTCAATAGGTCATTTTTATTTATTCCTTATTATATAATAGTATATATTGATTCGATCGACTTGTTACCATAATCAGATACATTCCTGTCGGGGTTGCCGCCCCCCTCAACCCCCCGCTGTATCTCTGTTTTTATACCTACCTGTATATCATATGTATGTATTCTTAATAAACGGCGGTCTTGTATTATTTCCCAGAAATTCACAAATACCAAATTTCATGCAATAATGATAATAATAATAAAATACATAGCATATCGGAAATATTTTGCGTAACCTTTAAACTAATTACCAATTCTATGCCCACAATTTTCAACAGGAAAATATGCTTTTAAAATTCTAATGATTCTAATGATAAGAAAAACTTTGGCGTGTCCCTGTACACGAACTACAAGCGGAATGCACAATGCACACCCAAAACTATATTAATTTCGTGGGGATCATGAAGATGTGTACCAAAATTCCAGTCAATAGCGGGTTTTTTGCGGCCGCTATCGAGCGACAGACAGAAAGAAAGAAAGGAAGAAAAACAGACACAACCCAAAACCGTTTTGAGTCTCAACCGAGGGCTTCCACTGACGTTTCGGCAATTAAGTTCACGAATATGACTTGATTTGCTGCAAATGTGCAAGTCTTGCATCATACTATAGGTATGCGGAATTTGAGTATATGGGAAAATTTTCGACAGCCGTTTTTTGACTCTTTTGCATGTTTTGAGGTCTGAGGAATCCGAAAATCAATAAAAATGATAGGGTGTTCGTCTATAAATTGTTCGTTTTTTAATGTGTTAGTGTGTTAGTTTGTGTGGCTTTGTACACGGTATCCCAAGAATAAAGGGTCGTAAAGAGGTCGGACCCGTTTTAAAACATTACTTATGGCAGTACAAGAACCTTGTTGATTTGCAGCATTTTAATTTAAAAACTACGTAAATTACAAGAAATTTACGAATTACTTAACATGGAAGAATGGGGGAAAATGTTGCTCAAAAGTGCACTAAAAGGAATATTTTAATCGTAAAAATCTCATACCACAGCTTTCAAATATGGGTCTTGATGCTTTGATAAACATGAAAAATTATGAAATTTCTACTTTGAAAATTTCGTAAGTTATTTGAAATTTAAGAATTTATCAACACGGCAGAATAGGGCGAAGTTTTGCATAGTCGCTCATTTTGAGAGAGATTTTCACAGTAAAGATATCAGACCACTTTTAAAATATCATTTATGATACTAACTTGAACGTAATTCACTACGAATATTCTAATTTGAAATTTTCGTAAGTTATTCTAAATTTAAGATACATTCAACATAGCAGAATAGAGTGGTATTTCATTACAAACTGGCATTATTGGAATCATAGTATTGGAAATAGTAATTTTAATAAAGAATAGTTTTTCTAATTTATTTTAACTAAGTGATTTTATATAGGAAAATATAGAAGAAAGTCTTGTGGTGGCCACAACATACTAGTTTTAGGATGATTTCTTTAGAAATCAACTACTGCAATCACTTCGTTTATCTCTCTCTATCTATAAGGAAAATTTTGTCATCACGATAAATAATACTCTAAATCGAACCAAATTTGGACAGCGAACTTATCTTGTAAATATCTTGGACAAGTTCGTTAACCAAGTTGCTCCGCCTTTTAGTTTTCAAGTAGCGGCCACTTGAAAATTTCAAATCCACATTGTAAAAAGCGTATTTATGGCCGGATTTGCTTGAATTTTGATGTACATATAGGGATTAACAGGGAGGAGGGGCCGCTCACCACTCCAAGAGTGGTGTCGAGCGATTCTAGCTATGCTAGTCCCCTCCTCCGGAACGTTTATTTAAAAAATTTAAAAAATAAAAAAAATAAAAAATAAAAATACAAGGGCCACTGGAGACAGGTCTCCCACGCGACAAGGAACGGCGGTATGATGTACATATACACCACATAAGGGTCTCAACTAAGTTTATTAATGAACTTTATCCGCCATTTCTAACAAAGTGGCGCATATTTTAAATTAAGCGGGGCAACTTGAAATTAGGTTACCACTTGCAAATTGAACATCACGATAACTTCCAAAATAATATTCCAAATCGAACCAAATTTGGACAGTGAACTTATTTTAGAAACATCTTAGATGAATTTGTTAAACAAGTTGCTCTGTCATTTTGCTTTCAAGTGGAGACCACTTGAAAATTTGAAATTCACATTGTAAAAAACGTATTCCGAATTTATTTGAATTTTGATGTATACATAGACCCTATAAGGGTTTTAACCAAGTTTATTAATGAACTTTATCTGCCATTTTTAACAAAGTGGCCGATATCTTACACTAAGCGGAGACACTTGAAATCAGGCTACCACTTAAAAATTTAAAATCACGATAACTTCTGAAATAATAATTCAAATCGAGCCAAACTTGAACAGCGCCTTTATCTTATGTCTTAAATGAGGTTGTTAATCAAGTTGCTCCGCCATTTTGTTTTCAAGTGGAGATCACTTGAAAATTTCAAATTCACATTGTAAAAGGCGTATTTAAGACCAGATTTGCTTTAATTTTGATGTATATATAGATCATATATAGGTCTCAACCAAGTTTACTAATGAACTTTATCCGTTATTTTTAAAGCAAGTGCGGATGTTATAAACTGAGCGGGAGAATTTAAAATCAGGCTACCACTTGAAAATTTATACTCGTATTCGTGATAACTTCTTAAATTCTGATTTACTGATTTAATTTGAACCAATGTTGGACAGTGAACTTCTCATATAAATATCTTGGATAATTTCACTGAGTTACTTGCTCCGCCTTTTTTGAACCAAAAGGCAGCCACTTAATTTGTCATTGCGATAACCTTTGACATTCTGAATTAATTCGAACTACATTTGTACAGCAGACTTATCACAAATGCATTTAATATACTATTTTGTTTGCCAATTTGGTACGCTATTTTGTTTCCAAGTGTCCCCTTGAAAATTTCAAATTCACATAAGAAGGTGTTTATGAACCGATTTGCTTAAAACTCTATATGTATATAACCCACATGTGTATTTCTACAAAGTCCATTAATAATTTGCAGCCGCCATTTTGTAACAAAATGGCGCCTAATTGATAAGAAAAAAGAAATCAACCTACCCTTCCGAATGATCTGGAAGGACTTGTTTAATGTTAAGTTAGACATTACTAAAATAAAGTTCCTTGGCCAAACTTTTTGTTTGATTTTATTGAAAAGACGCAATTTTCACTCATTGGAAGTTAGAAGGTTCAGAAGATTAATATTAAAATAAAATATAAATAATGCATTGTGTAATATTTACTTTCTTCTATATTAAAAAAAAAAAAAAAAAGTACTGGATTCGTAAAAATTGTCGACTTCCGGTTTGCAGTGGTTTTGCATGTTTTCAGAGGTCCAGAACACGATTTGACCATTTTTAAAAAATATTTGTCTCTGTGTGTATGGGGGACAAAAATTTTGTGGCGACTGTATCTCAGGAAATACTACACAGAAATGCATATAAATTCATATATATGCACCTTAATTTAAATTAGTGCGTGTCAACTTTTGGTGTCAATCGCTTAACAGGTGGCGCTGTTATGCAGTAGATTTCCACAATTTAAAAGAAGGCTACATATCAGGAACTTTAGCAGAAAAATGCATATAAATTCATACATAGATGCAACTTGATATAAATTAGTGCCTATCAACTTTTGGTGTTAACCACTTAACAGGTGATACTACTACACAGCGATTTCCACAATTTAAGAAAACGCTATATCTCAGGATCTACTGCATAAAAATGCATATAATTTTATGTGTCGATGTATCTTGTCAATTTTTGGTATCAACTGCTATGCAGCGATTTTTACAATTCAAGGAAGGTCTATATCTCACGACTACTGCGCAAAATCGCATAAATATTTATAATGTGGTGACGCTGCTACACAGCGATTTCCTCAGTTTAAAAGAAGAGTTTCTAATGCGTATAATCAAACAACACTTGATATGCGAGAAAGCCACAATGAGACATTGGGTGCCGATTCAATTTGATTGTATATTTACCAATAGATTGCGGTGTTATAGCGCAATTTTTCCCGAGAACTGGAATGCTATATTTCAACTTCTATGACATTTAACTATACGAAACTTGATATGCGAGATAACAATTATGAAAACGCGTTTTTTAAGATATTAGTTAAAATGTCTTTCCTTGGATATTGAGTGTTAGTTTTCACTAAGATGAAAATCGTCTGCACTCATCATGGTAGATAATTTTAATAAATAATAGCTTTTGTAAATTATTTCAACTGAGTGAATTAGTATACTATTTTTTTTTTAAATCAGCTATATATTGTATATTTTAACTTTATGACAAAGGAAAGAAAAAAGAAAAGAAACATGTAGTGCATTAAATTTATAACGACGCTTATCTGAAAATTGCAAAAAATAGTGCCTTTAGAATCGATAATATGTGAGCGTGGCTTATTAGATATTTCAAAATTAATGTAATACATATCTCGGTTTACTTTGTGTCTGAAGATACATGAATACTATAAAGAAATTTGCTCAAATAACTTTATTTGAAAAATATTTCTCACAAGCTGATTTCATGTTATGTATGATGTAAAATGTAAAACTGAATGGAATGTTTTTAAAATTTTAACATAAGCTATAATTATAATAGCTATATTTATTTTAAAAATAATTCACAATGAAACAATATATATTATTTAAAAACACTCAGGAAATTTGAAGGGAAAAAGTGCTTAATTTTTCGGTTGTCTTGTTTCTAGTGCCCCCAGTTCTATGATAAGAACTAAGGGGGGGAAAAAAAAAAACTCCAAACGTTGCATTAGTAGTTTTTTTTTTATTAGTACTATAGAATAATAGTCGAAATGATTAGCTAATCTGTAGAAAAGTTTAGTGTTTCATAGTGAAATGTATTAGTAGATTTGTAATAAATGCAAATAATGATAATAAAAAATAGTTTTTGTATACATATATATATACATATTACATTCATAATGCAGTGGTAAAGCTTTACTTTGTTGACATAATTTTGAAATACCACAAGAATTAACTAAATAAACAAAACGTCAAAAATAAAGAGCAAAAATAACTTTCATGATTAACAAAAAAAAAAAAAGAGCAAAAATAACTTTCATGATTAACAAAAAAAATAAAAAAAAAATTACAAATCATACTGGACTCAATAAAACACGTTCTTTGATGTATCAAGCTTTAATTAACATCGACGTGATTCTATTTTACGTAAAAGCTGATAAGTCACGTATTGAATAGACTTCATATTCCTGAATTCCTAAAAGTTTTGAAGCACACATAGCGTCTCCGCTCAATGAAACAAATGCAGAATTGATAAGAAACGTTAATTATGCTTCGTTTATATCAATGCCTAAGCTTGGTTTGTTTGGTATTTCAAAATTAATGTAATAAATAAAGCTTATCTCCAGTTCATTTCACGCTCAAATAATTTCATTTTAAAACTTTTCATATACAAACTGCTTTCATCTAAGGCATTATATGTATAACGTAAAGCTTGACTGAAAATTTTTAGCTACATAATAAATTTATAATTCCATTTATTTTATATAGTTTTCAGTGTAGAATTTTCGTATTCATTAATAATATGTAAAAAAGAAAGGCTATACTCAACTAAGCAACACATAAAATTAAAAATAAATGTGAATAAATAAATAAATAAATAAAAGCGGAAACGGAAAAACGAACGAAAACTGCGACACTTATATATACAAGAATTTTAAGATCAAAGTAACCGCTGAAAGCCGACACTTAATATCTCAGGAAATATGGGAGGTTATGTTCTGATATTTTAAAAATAGTCTTTCACCTTCTGTCTGATCCTACCCTGAAATTGTTAAATTTCTGCGTGCAATATATTTCGAGATATGAATTGGCTCATTTAAGCTATAAATGGACGGCCTAATGTGTAAGAATTTTTTCTCGAATATGGCTCGAGCGAATTTAGTTTAATTTATATATGATATTAATCGCTTTTATCTGATGTGCCTGACGTCTCTCTTTTCCGTAGGAAAACTCTTGTTTTTTTTATAACTCAGTTTAAAAATCGAACTATTTTTTACTCCGAAAATACCGTGATGCGGCAGTTTCGCGGACGAATACAGTCCAAAGAATATTCTGAAATACTCAATATCAAATAATCGTTTTGGCGCCATCTATCGTGAATTGGCGTCAAAAATATAAAAAAAAAAATACTTTTCCTTTTTTAATATATATATTAAATGAGTTATTTATTTAGGTACTTGTATTTTATATGACATTTGTTTATCAAAAATATTCATTGTATTTACATTGTTTTCATGCTGATACGTTGTTAACTTTCAAAATTGGTTTTATTTTAAAAAGTGATTGCAACAACAAAAATTTTTTTCTTTATTTTCATAAAAATGACAAATAATATGATAATCATATGCAAATATTTGTAATTTTTTCAAAATTAGGTGATAAATCACTTAAACTATGGATTGAAAAAATTCTTAAAACAGAATTTGAAAATAATTAATTTGCTCATTAAGTTTCTAGTATATATATATAAATTACAAAATGTTAAGCTATAATAAAATTTTGAATAGATTAAGATTTTTTTTTTTTTTTTTATTAAATTCATAACAAACTATACTACTTAAATATTTACCAGTATAAAAATTTCACTTTTTAAAGATTTTTCTATTATTATTTATTTTTCTCTTTTAAATCAAATCTATACCTAAAAAATTATTCGCGTTTCTTTCTTTCTTTCTTTCTTAAATTTAACAGGAGGGAGGTGGCATGAATATAACAATAAAAACTACTCAAAAAAAAAAAAAAATAATAATAATAATAATAATAATAATAAATAAATAAATAAATAAAAATATCCTCCTTAACTCGTATATACTTATTTCTTAGATATAATAGTGATATAAAATAAAATTGAAGTTACCATGAATCTGCAACTTTTAAATTAGAAATTAATAATAACATTGTAAATATTGTACACACTATTCTAAAAAATATGGCATAAAATTTCGAGGATTTTTTTTTTTTTTTTTTTTTTTTTGGTGAATGATATCATTCAAATGATTAAATGACATAGAGGTTCAAATAGGATTCAAGGATGTTTATTTCCATTACAAAGGATTTTTTTTTTTACTATTACATATTTTTTAAAAACCTCTGTTATTCATTATTTAGTACAACATATTGTTCTGAAATTTGCGCAAGTACTTGTTTATTTTTTAATATAGCTTTCCTATACAATATCCATAAAATCTTAAAAGTGTTACGAGGTAAAGTGAGGCAATTTTAAGCTTTTAATTAAACACAAAAAATTAAGTAAAATTATAATATGCAACTGTTTTTATTTTGTAAAACTAATCTATTAATCAGTTTAAAAACTTAAAAGTCGTGGACAAACCAACAATAATAACGATTAATTTTCATACTAAATTAAATGATTTTTCCGTAGCTTAACAATTACTGTTAACACAAACATTGTTACAGTAACTTGAGTTTGCATTATATTATAAAAATCGTAAAGGCAAATTCTTTACGAAAACAACTTTAAATTAAACTGATTTAAAATCATTTTGTATTAAATAAAAAACTAATCAAGTTGTTCTGTAGAATTTTTATATGAATTTAATTTCATCGATTTTAGAAAAGTGTGTTTCCAAAGTTCATACAAAATCTCGCCAAACAGTACCGAATACAAATTATTCAATTTGTTTTTATCTAGTAATTTTCGGAATTTCTAAAAACTGTAAAACACGTCTACGAGAATTTTTACGGAATTTTGTTTAGTTAAGAATAAAACAAATGTGTATAGTAGGGGAAGGGAGGGGGGCATAAGGACTCAGTGATGGGCAAATTTTAATTTTATAAATGTGAAATTTGGGTGGAGGGAGGGGGAATCTCTGTTAGTTTGATGGAAAGACCTTTTCAAAACAACATTTTAACACAAAATGTTTTTCTCTATAACTATTTGTTAGGAAAATAACAAAGAAAAATTTTCTTTTAAAGTCGTCCCCCGTGTCTCGAGAACACCTTGGAAAATTTAAAAACTGTAAAAAAAAAAAAAAAAAAAAAAAAAAAAAGAAGGTGGGGGGGGGGGCTTAATCAGTTTGAAGGATCTTTGTTTTGTTTGGAAATTCGAACTGTAAAAACAGGGGAGCGAAAGGCACATCTTTGAAATTTTAAACAAATGAAGTTCTTTTTGTAGTTCGTCGGAAATGTCTTCTACAAACAAAAATTTTTTTAATATATTTTGATTGCCTCTTTTTTTTTTTTTTAATTATTATTAAATATACAGAAAATAGTCTCCATTATGTTCCTATTTCAGGATCACGTCGTTTGATCTCGTTTGGTTTATTTAAAAAAAAAAGAAAGAGAAAAGAAAGGAAAAGAAAAAAAGAAATTTAAGCTGAATTGAGATAGAAGAAACCTTAGGAGGCAAACATTAAAATTTCGAATAGGAGGGGGATTAGAAGCTCATTTAAAGTTCTACTTAGACTCATATTTAATATGCACGCTTTTTACGTTTTCAAAACTTTCAAGGCGTTTCCTATAGATCTGGAAAGAGAAATGGGACTTTTAGAATGTATATATATATAAGCTTCTTTAAAAAATGCCCCACGAGCGGTTCTGCGCTGAAAAGCTGGTTGATGGGAAATGCCGGATTCGA
Source organism: Salticus scenicus (assembly GCA_963930645.1). NCBI lineage: Eukaryota > Metazoa > Arthropoda > Arachnida > Araneae > Salticidae > Salticus > Salticus scenicus. The sequence continues at coordinate 398,746 of CAWVNO010003088.1, forward strand.
TCCCATCCCGCTCTCTTCAACCTAGCCGTTCATTCAGTGTTTTTTCTCCGAAACTTGCATAAATACGGACTACGACCCTTAGAAAGAACTCACGGGGGGCAATGTACTTATAGGCCTAGGACCCTAGCGCAGTCAATTGGCCTTAAAACCTACAAACAAACAACCTTAAAAAAATATCACTGGAAATATTTTAGGTGATTATATTTAGAAGATTTCTCAAAGTGCTAAAAAATCCTTAACATTTAAAATTTTAAAGTTAGATCTCTCATATACACTTTATAGCCCCATAAACCAATTTTTGAAAACGAGGCAAAGTCCAAAATCCCTACACTACGTTTCAGAAAATTTTTAGGAATTCTAAAGTGATTCCGAAATACTAGGAAGAAAGTGGGGACTATGTACAGTATGTTAAATCAGATAGAATAAAACTAGATGCATAACATTTTAATGCATGTTTTTTAGAAACATTTTTCTAAAAAGCGATTTCCCTATTAAAATTTCTAAGTGATCTAACTGGTAACCCCCCTCCTATTTTCCCCAGCTGAATTAATTTTAAACCAAACAAAATCTCTCTCAAATTGATTAAGCATCTTTTTTAGAATTATCAGAGTTTCCAAGGGAGGATCTGAACCTAACCCCAATGGTGCTAGGTATTTTAGAAAATTACTGTCATATCCTCAAACAGTTTTACTTTATGCATCTACAATTTAAAAATAACAAAATATTTATCTTTTGTTCAGTCGATTGAACATTTAAAAATTTTTGTTAAATTTTTATCTAACTAAAATCTATGTGGTGAAAATTCTTTAGAAACTTATTCGTAACACTTTATTACAAAAACTTTCGTATTTTATTAAACATTTATTTTGAATTTTCTGTTGAACTATCTAAGAAATAGTTGAACCAATGAGCTATATAAGAAATTGAATATTGAATAAAATAAAAAATCTTTATTTTTTTATTTGTAGAAATTTTTGTCATTTTTAAAATGCACTATATTATGCCTTTGTAATGTTGCATGTTTCCATCCCTCAAAAAATATTCTTTCTTAAAGTTTTTTTTTTATTTTTTTTTTAATCACTTTTTATAAAATTTTGAAATTTCATTTAGTTTGTTATTTTGTTCGAGTATGACCTCTAAAACAACATTTTTTATACAGTGTTATAACTCATTACCATGCTCCTTTAATTTTACGTTTTGATCATTAACCCCTAAAAAGTAATGATATCAATACAAAAAACCCTTAACGGGTTAAAAGTTTGTGACGCAGCACTGTACTTTATGGCTATAAGAATTAGAAATACGGGTCTTAAAAATAATGATATCAAATTTTCAGTGACGCTTTGATATTAATTAAATTATACATAGATTTTCTTATTTGAATTTGCTTTTTCCTTTTATTTATATTTACAGTGTAAACGTTATTTTCAAGATAAAATAATATATAGCATTTACTCATTGATACCTTTCCATTCACATCTCTTATACTATGAAAGCATGTGTTTTAAAAGAAATTATATGAAATTCCAGTAACGCAGTGGTGTTAAATTAAATGATTTGTTTTTAAATTTCACTGCAATTATTTTTTTTTTGCATATTAAAGTATATGTGCACATTGAAATATTGCTTTTAATTTTCAAATACGCTGTCAAATATATCACTTTCATTAAGCTTATATTATGTACTGAAATATATTTATTTCAATGAATTATTCTATCTTTTGCGTCACGCCATCAAAACTGAAAAAACGTTCACAATTTTTTTCTTTGCAGCACAATATCTATTTGCATGCATTTTCGATTTATTTGGATGAAATGACACAAAGTAAACATTTCCATATATTTTACTTACAGTTTTGGATGGCGTGACGCAAAAGATAGAATAATTCATTGAAATAAATATATTTCAGTACATAATATAAGCTTAATGAAAGTGATATATTTGACAGCGTATTTGAAAATTAAAAGCAATATTTCAATGTGCACATATACTTTAATATGCAAAAAAAAAATAATTGCAGTGAAATTTAAAAACAAATCATTTAATTTAACACCACTGCGTTACTGGAATTTCATATAATTTCTTTTAAAACACATGCTTTCATAGTATAAGAGATGTGAATGGAAAGGTATCAATGAGTAAATGCTATATATTATTTTATCTTGAAAATAACGTTTACACTGTAAATATAAATAAAAGGAAAAAGCAAATTCAAATAAGAAAATCTATGTATAATTTAATTAATATCAAAGCGTCACTGAAAATTTGATATCATTATTTTTAAGACCCGTATTTCTAATTCTTATAGCCATAAAGTACAGTGCTGCGTCACAAACTTTTAACCCGTTAAGGGTTTTTTGTATTGATAATTTATACAAAATTTTTCATTTTCTGCCTATTTTATTCATCAGTTTAATAATACGCTAAAAATTTGCGATAATAGACTAAAAGTTATTTATTAAAATCTGTAAAATATTAATATTTATGAAATAAATTATTTAAATGCTATAATACTACCTATTACAATAATATAACGTTACAGATGAATTTATAAAATATTTTCCAATATTTCATTATAATGTAATATTATATTAAAAAAATATATATGTATATGACAAACTAAAAACCATTCTTCAAAAGGTTTAAAATATTAAAATTTATAATTTGTGATTAAAATTTACCTTCATCTTACAACGAAGTTACATATAATGGCTGACTCAGTAAACAGCACGATATTACAGAAATGTTGATGCAACGCTCCTATAATTTCTCCCGTGCGTAGCAATGGATAAGTCACGTTCAGCATTGATTGTGAAAGTTTTGAGCTCTATAGAATATCAACGAAACACAAACAGTGTAGTAAACAGGAATCTGCCTCAAGTTTATAACATCGGAGTTATTTATCAAATATTTCGTAATTAATAGGGCGTGTAAATGTTATGACAGTGAAGATACATTTGAAATTGAATATATCTGAGTATTACTCCTTTAAATTGTTTCGGTAAAATCATAAATCAATTATTTCATTCTTAACTCAGAAAATCTTTCATATTTTAATACAAACACACAATGAATCGATTTTTTTAAACAAAATTATTATGTTTTCTGTACAGTTTTAATCATTTTGACATTTTTGTAAACCCAGCCTTATCTTTGTGAAACATGTTAATATTTTTAACAATGTGATTCATCCTATCAATATATGTTTAAAGATTTATACTTTTGTATATAATTGCCGTACATAGCTTTTAAAGCTGACTAGTTTCAAGTCAACAGATTTACAGTTCCTACGTGGAGTTTTTGCTTTAATCGTGTTAAAAACTCGATAAACTAATGATTTTTAATTCTCAGAGTTTCAGTGGCTACGAATCTGTAGATGTCGAAAGAATTTCCTTCATTTCTTTTTCCGACTGATAGCTAGAAAACTACTTATTCAAAAAAAAAAAAAAAAAAAAAAAAAACTAGTATGTTGTGGCCACCACAAGACTTTCTTCTATATTTTCCTATACAAATTCACTCAGTAACAATATTGAAAAAAAAAAAAAAAAAAAAAAATCCAAGTTTTTTTTCGTTAAAAGTAAAAAAAAAAAAATCGATAACTTTGTTTTAAATTATCACATATTTATAGTTCAACCATTCGTTTTAAAGGTATTGACGAGACCTTTCGAAATATACCCATCTTTGAAATTTACCCCACCCCATGGGGAAGTGATGCCCCCAAATGCACAAAATTTTTTTCCTAATTAACTACTACTATTATTAATAATTCGTATTAATTTTACAATCACAGGTTAAGGATAAATCTCATTATGTACATTTATACGAAATTTTGTCCTATACTGCCATGTTAAAAATTTAGAAAAAAATATGATCACAGCGCCTCCTGTTGTGCGGTTGATTCCCAAATCTAATCAGCACCAGTTTATGGCAGGGGCCAACTAAATACAGAGTTTGGTTAAATTTTGTTTAATTATTATTATTATTTTTTTTAATTACGATTTTTTTCTAAGTTTTTTTTCGTAAAAAAAAAAAAAAAAAAAAAAAAAAAAAGGATAACTTTGTTTTAAATTATCACAGATTTATAGTTCAACCATTCGTTTTAAAGGTATTGACTAGACCTTTCGAAAAATACCCATCTTGAAAATTTACTTCCCTCGAGGGGGGACTTCCCCCCCAGGGGGGTTGACGAGGCTCCTACACATACAAAAAATTTTTCCCAGTTGACTATCTCTATTATAAATAATTCTTGTAAATTTCATACTGATTACTAAAAAATAATTTTCTTTATGCACATTTATACAAAATTTTATCCTATATCACCCTGTTAAAAATTTAGAAAAAGTGGGATGGCAACGCAACCTGTAAGACAATTTTTACCAAAAGTTGATAGGCACTCATTTATGTCAAGGTGCAACTACATACCAATTTGTATGAAATTCTGTGCAGTAGTTCCTGAGATACAGTTGCCACAAAATTTTGTCACACACAAACAGAGAGACAGACAGACAGACATTTTCTAAAAATGGTCAAATCGTGTTCTACATCTCTCAAAACGTGTAAATCAATCAAAAACCCGAGGTCGAAAACTTTTACGAATCCAATACTTTCTTCTATTGAAGTTAGAAGAAAGTGAAAAAAAAAAAAATAATAATGATTGCAATTCTTTAAAAAAGAAACGATAGAGAGAGAAAAATAGGGCGAATCTAAACATAACAAGGTTAGTACAGCGGTACCTGGTGAGTACGAGCAACGGGCTCGTAGTTAGCATACATTGGTAATTAGAAGGCTACAGTTTCGATACTCGAGGCAGCCGACTCATGGCGACTGGTGCCCATTAAATCTATCGTGGTCGCAAAGTTCCCTAAGTTCCCGTGAAAATTATACTTCTGTGGTTACTGAATCAGGGATTACTCGATCTTGACGTGGATTAAAATGACAAGTTATTTTTTGCTGGTGCTGCTACTTAGCACCACTTTGTCGATCTGAAGTCATGCTTCCACCCTTGTGGCGCTCTTAAAAAAAAAAAAAAAAAAAAAAAAGAAGAAGAAAGAAAGTAAGTAAAAAAGGCGCTCCTTTCGAGCCTTAAATTTAGGTAGTTTCACTACCGGGCTCGGAGTTTCTGAGAAGTGTAATTAATAATAACAACAGATAGAACAGCTCATACGTACACAGTACGCATTGATATATACTTACAATACTTGCAGTCTCTTGAGATGCTGAAAAATATAGGGAGGAAGAGTTTCCAGTTTATTCCCTTCAAGCCATCTGAAAAAATAATCATCATGAAATAAATCAGAAATTAAATTCTGAAGAAATCACATCTTAATGAATGATGAAATCATAAAGAAAGTGAAAAATCACATGATTAGCATAGAATATAAGTTGTTTTGCAAATGTACTTTACACGCTAAATTGTGTATAATTGACGATTGCAAAGGCTCGTAATAACCTTAACCGTGATTTGGTTCATTACAATCACTCGTGATTATTATTTAAAACATTAGCATTGTTTAAAACATTAGCACCTCCTCATACTACAATAGTTCCAGCTTCTAAGTGCAGCTTCCAGTTGATTTTGTTTTATGTAAGGAATTAACTGGTGACCCTATGGTACAAAAAATGTATATAAAACTGCTCTATGATGTGTACAACTAAATACCTGATGATGCCTTAATTTGTTAGGGCGAAAAGCTTTGGAAGATTTTAACCTTTTTAATAAATGTATTTTGACGTGTTTTTAAAAGTGTTTTTTACTTATATTATTAGATTAGATTCTTCCAGCGTTCCCTCTTCCCCTTACCGTTATGCCAAACCCACATTTGTATTTCTAGTGACAACTTCATTCAAGAAAGATTTTGTTTTATTGGCCTTCAAGGGCCTTCAACACATTTCAGTCTGCGCCGTCCTGTCAAAAAGCGCGGAAACCATAGGGGTGTCAAAGTACATCGAAGTTTTTTAAGTTAAGAAGTACAATAGAGAGAGAGAGAGAGAGAAAAAATATTAATTTCCTCAGTAACCTTTTCAGTGGTCATCCATGTACTATTTTAATGATGTAATTCTCTGATAAAGTCATTTATGAATTCAGACACAAACTTTTGCAATTACACACTACAGTATTGCATATGCTTTAGAGGTGTGTCGCATATCTTCGCTGATTGCCCATAATGTGGCACTTAGTTCGATATGAAACACTCAACTACAACCTCAATATAAACGTTTATGTGATAGCATTATAGAGTGAACCTAAAAAATACATCTTTTTCAATGTATTTAAAAATGTTTACGGAAACGAGAAACCAGTCGGAGTCAAACATTTTCCAAACTTGTTTGAAAGTGTTAAAAAAACAGCCAAATGAAAATGCCCTTTGAGCAATCTGCATTTATAATTCTTAATATAAAATAAGTCGAAATGAATGCTGGGATTTTAAAACATTACTAAATGTAATTAATGACTTTATTTAAAATAAACACACATTTTAAAGGGCAATAAGTTATAGATAACAGTTTTATATTTAGCTAGCAGAGAACACAGTTTACACTGATCTTGATGTGCTCAAATGACAACTACTACACCTTAGCTGCAAAATGGCCTCCCTAAACTTATTCTGCTGCAGGATGACACACCACCCCATTTTTCGACTAAAGCGCGGAACTACCTCAATTTTCGAAAATGCCGTGGTGCACCATCATTGTTGTACAATATAGTTCAGCAGTTCCCCTTCTCATTAGTCATTTTTGTAAGTTACTTTTTACAGTGAGTATGTTTTGAATAAATATATTAGCTACATTTTGTGTAATAACGATTTTATATCCAGGCACTTACCCTATATTACTGAATACTTTTGTATAATTTTCTAAATTATTCATTAATACTGAGCCTATCCCATTCAGTAATAAACATGCTATGAATACGCGCCGATGAATAATGTACGTTAATTTCGTTATGTTCGGCGTTGTATACAAATGCTAAAAAGGTTTTAAAGCAATACCTCTCATAGAGGTTTGTGTTTCTGGTTTCAAACTAGTAGTGTCACGTTTGTCATTTTGAATAGGAACCATGAACGAACTTATATCAGATTCAAGACATTCGAAAAGTACTGACGGAAAGGTGAAGACCAAGGCCTTAAGTACATTTCAATTCTGTATTTTTTTTCTTTTCTTTAAACAAGACCATATATACATATTATGTCTTATAGATCTCAGAATCGACTCTAAGGATTTTGATGAAAATTTGGTGTTGGGTTTTTTTCGGGTGAAAAATCTATTCAATTTACCCTCATCTTCACAGAAGGGTTCGCTGTTAACCCTTTATCATCCTGTTGCAAAATATGACAGAAATTAAGTTTATTCGGGAATAGGGAATATGATTTTGATGAAAAATTAAGTTGAGTGATTTTGCAGTGAAAAATCGATTAGATATATTCTCATCTTCAAGAAAATTCGCATTTAATTTTAATTCTTCATCCTCCAGTTGTAATATAGGGGAAAAAATAGAGTATAGTTGGGAATGGAGATACCGATTTTGATGAAAATTTTGAGTTAAATATTTTTTGCGGCGAAAAATCGATTGGAGATATACTTACCTGCAACAAAATTCGCATTTGGTGTTAACCCTTTATCCTCCATTAGCAAAACGTGGCAAAAATTGGATTTAACCAGAAATAGAACAGTTTCAATGAAAGTTTAATAAGTCTTGAAAACTATAAACCTAAATCTAATATATTTTATATTAAGCAGGTGTAAAGAATTGAAAACTAATATACCTGATGTCTATGATAGTTGGAGAAACTAATATATATATAAATATGTCTTAAGTTATGACAAGGAAAGTCTAAATTGGGTGCCAAACCCCATAATTTTTTTTAGATGATAATTATCAATAATATTGAGATTACCAGTGATAATGTGTTCATTGTCTCTGTCAATATATTTTTCCATAGAAGGATCATTGCATTTACAAGACACAGTGTTAATTAAAGAAGTAGACTTAGAAATAGAATTATAATTGAATGCCTTTCTACCAAGAAGAAGAGCATATTTGAAGGTGAGAGATAAATGTAAATTTTTAATTGCAAACAAACATTCCTTGTCATTAATGATAGATGTAATGTTAATTCTATTCAATACTCGACTTGAAAAATCCACGAATATTTGAATATTTGTTTTAATTTTTTTTAAATTATTAATTTTTAGATTAAATTGTTTGATATGATAAAATATGTGTGAAAAATGTTTATTATAGGATTGGCTTTGGAAGACATTCAGATAATTCACTAAGTATTTCTTTTTAATTGTAAAAATGAATTTTCGTATAATAAACCAGTTAAAGTTATTGAAGTAATGGGACTGCAAATCAGATAAATGTTTAATAATGGCACTTTTAGAAATTAATATTTCAGATTTTTAACAATAAATTCAATTTAAAGTCGTAAAAAGTTTTGTATATCTATCTGAAAAATAAAGTTTTAATCAAAATTTCAAAAGTTTTCTTGTATGCATAAGTGCATCTGACTATTGATTTCTTCTGTATTATTATACTTCGTCTTTGTTATAATTTTCTTATCTTTTACGCTAAAAATTTACAGCATTTTTAGAAAATGAAAACAGCACTTAAAAGTTAAAATATTCACTTTTTTTAAGTTTAAAAAAATAATTGGATGATAATGACACATTTAATTATAGCAATTTAAAAGTGGGTTTTACTTTAAAAAGAAATTTTAGGTAATATTTGACAACATAATTTATCTATCGGCTGTTTTATAGTTTTTTAGAGAGTGCCACTTATTCAAACATCTACGACGCCTTAACGATTGCAAAAGGGAAAAAATAAATAAAGTTTAATTTCTATCTTAAAAATTCTTGTAAAACTTATCTAACATTTTTTAGCAGAAAAATTTCAACAATATTTTTAAGAATAGAATGGCGTTTATAAAGTACTCATTTCTTTAAACCTCTAGGATGACATAAACACTTAATTACATTTAAATTACTTTTAGAGGAAATATACACATATTTTTTTTTTCCCTTTTTTAAACTAAAATTTTAATGGCGATTATTAAAAATTTTTATTTCGCTGTAATCGAATTCGTATATTGTTATTTTGATAGACAATTTCGATTTTTTTTTAGAGAATTTTTCTCAAAATTAAAAACAAACACTCATTTTGTGCTTCATATTTGTCAAACATTTCAGTTTCAAGAAATTTTTGATAAGTAAAAAAATTACAAAATATAGTAAAGTAGGAAGTATTTGCATGATTTCTTTTTTTACCACCCTTTTATAAATAACCGGACACTTTCGATTTCAGACGTTTTTTGAAATGTCTCGATAATTACTAGACAAACCAACTTGAAACATCAGGAGTGTGAAAGAACCTGCTATAACTCCTATATTTTAGTGAAAGTTTTGCCCCAAAAGGGAAAGGGGGACCTGTAAAAAATGAAAGAAAAAGGAAATTGTTTGGCATCCCCCTGTAAAATGTAATGCTTCAAACACGATCTAGCTGTAGCATGTGTTTATGGGACTCTTTCTTATTATCTGTATAAATTTTTATGTCTATCACATGTAATCAGGAAGATGTTACGGTTTCTTTAAAAAACCGCAAAAACAATTGTCACTTTTTACCATGTTTTTATTAACTTCGATCGACTTCTTGCAATCGACTTTTAACTAACTTCCCGACTAGCTAGATATTTCAAACTTTCAGGACAGCTCAGAATACGGTGACAATACATTTTTTTAATACTTTTAGTTAACTGTTTCAGGTCCCGCTGCCCTCGGCAGCATTTATATTATTCGACAGAAAATTTATTTAACTAACTTCCCGACTAGTTAGACATTTGAAACTTCCACAATACGGTGAGAATGCATTTTTTTAATACCTTTAGCCAACTGTTTCGGGTTTCCGCTGCCTTCGGCAGCGTTATCAGTACAAAGCTTGAAATCGATTTTTAACTTCCCGACTGGCTAGACATTTGAAACTTTCAGGATAGCTCAGAACACGGTGACAATACATTTTTTTAATACTTTTAGTCAACTGTTTCAGGTTCCTACTGCCTTCGGCAGCGTTTATATGATTCCACAGAAAATTTAACTAACTTCCCGACTAGCTAGACATTTGAAACTTTCAGAATAGTTTAGAACACGGTGAAAATGCATTTTTTAAATATTTTAACCAACTGCTTTAGGTTCCTGCTGCCATCGGCAGCGTTACCAGTACAAAGCTTGCGATTAATTTTTAACTAACTTCCCGGCTAAATAGCCATTTGAAACTTTTATAATAATTCAAAACAGGATAGAAATGAATTTTTTAAAAAACTTTTATCCAATTGCTCTGGGTTCCTGCTGCCTTCCGTAACGTTTATAGATTCAACAGAAAATTTAAAAACATGGTATATAAAAAGCTCTTTTTATCTTGTAATTATTTAGCTATAACACGCAAGATATTAAACCCAGTGCAAAGCCACTTTCAAGAAACTTGACATACAATATTAGACACAGCATACTGCAATCAGAATGAAAAAACATTAAATATCTAAGGAAATAGGAGCCTTTTTAATTAAATGATTTTTAACTGCGCATGCATAAGATTCAGTGAAATTTCATTTGCGTAATTTAATAGTCAAATGTATTGAGCTACTTATATAAAAACCGCAAACAAGTATCGCGTAAACTCAAAAAGTTGTACGCGATAGAATGAACTGAATTTCTGTTGTTCTCAAAAATGAGATAATGATAAGGGGGTTTTGTCAATATTTATTTACAATCATCAAAAACTGTATTAACATTCCTTGAATCCAAAATTAAAATGTGAGTAAAACCCCTTATAGTTTAACGTTTTTTAGAGAGAAACTGAATAGCAGTTCATTCTACCGCGTAAGAACGTTTTGAGTTTACACGATACTTGTTTGCGGTTTTTATAAAAGTAGCTCAATGCATTTGGCTATTAAATTACGCAAATGAAATTTTGTTAAATCTATGCATGCGCAGTTATAATTTATTTAGTAAAAATGATCCTATTTCATTAGATATTTAATGTTTTTTCATTCTGATTGCAGTATGCTGTGCAGTATGCATTGTATGTCGAGTTTTCTAAAAACGGCCTTGCACTGGGTTTAACACGTTGCATGTTATAGCTAAAAAAGTGACAAATGTTTTTTGACATTTTTTAAAGAAACCTTTATATCTCCCTGATTACATGCGGTAGAAACTTAAAAAATTATACAGATAATAAGAAAGAGCCACATCATTAAATGCTACACCCATATCTTATTTCAAGCATTATTTTACAGGGTGATGCCAAACACTTTCATTTTTCTTTAGTTCTTTAAGGGTCCTCCTTTCTCTTTCGGGGCAAAACTTTAACTGAAATATAGGAGGTACAACCTGTTCTTCACACTCCTGAAGTTTCCAGACGATTTGTCTAGTAATTTTTGAGATATTTCAAAAAAGGTCTGAAATCGAAAGTGTCCGGTCATTTATGGAAAGGTAGTGTAGAAACCATTGACGCAGAGAGCTTACGAGACACTTGACCGAATTTTACTCCTTAATAATCATGCCCTTTTATTCTGCAAAACATAAATTTCAGAGTAGTCGAAAAGTTTTGTTCTTAAAACTGTAAACGGAATGTGCCAGGTTGGATTCCAGGTCGCACTTGACACTATAGCCGTTCGGAGGTTTACGTACAATCGGTAACAAAAGTGTCCGAACACTAGCGGAAATTCCTATGTAAAAAAAGTACACTTCATACGATTTTGTTAAATAAATCCTTGTCGAATCCTGTTCTTAGTCAGTCTAAAAACAAGATTCGACAAGGATTTATTTAACAAAACTGTATTAAGTGTACTTTTTTTACACAGGAATTTTTGCTAGTGTTCGGAGACTTTTGTTACCGACTGTAGTTTTCTACGAAACTAACTGAAATATGGAATAAGACCCCTTAAAAGACTCCTATGGAGGGTCTTTCATTTAGTTCCTTAGTTCCAGGACTCACGTATTTATATCATCGTTCGAGGGTGTTTTTCGCGAAAAACACCCGTTTTTTTTTTTTTTTTTTTTTTAAGTTTTAAATCAATGTTATATCTAGTAAGTTTCTATTAATGAAGGAAATAACAGTATTTACTTACAGAATACTTAGCTTCTCTAAATTATCAAATACAGTGAGAGGTAAGTTCCTTAATCCGCAGTCCCTGAGGTCTCTGTAAATAAAAGGAAGTCAATGAAACAAACGGATCAAAGAAAATATTGTTTTACATATAAGTAGATTCATGTTTCATTAAGTCGGGACAACAAAGTTAAAAAATATAAATGTAAAATTTTACTCAGAAGTAAAAGACGATTCTCGTTTAAACTGCATCAGTCTGCTGTGATTATATGAATTTTCTGCTTTTAAACAAATGTGTAGCTACGAATGTGCAAATAAAATTTTTACCCTCCCAGAAATGTCTCAGACAGATCGGAAAATGACTTCTTTCACTCGCACAAGTACTTTTCATTGTCGGGTAATAACATTTTAGTTGATCCTTTTTGCAATCAAAGAACCCCATTCAAATAACAGCTCCTGCAAATAACAGGCTTTTCTCAGTGAAGCGTTCCTAATTTAGGATTTTATCCTTTTTTTTTTACCGATATTAATTTGATAGTTATTGACTAGGAATATGACTCTTAAAATCTAGGCAACAGATTACCGAAATTTTCCAGAGAGGCTTTGAAATTCTTTTTACATTGCTGGTCCAGTCACTTTTCCATCTTGTAAAAATTATTTCGACTTTTATATGAAAAATCTATAGCATTTATCACTATTCTATTTATATATATATTTTATGTTTCTGTGGTATTTAATAAATCACATGTGCTACCGACTTTCTTTCATCGCCGTTCTTTATCTAGACGTTTTTTATTTCTTCTTTTTAACTACACAAACTAACTGTAAAACTGCCCGCTGAGATTTTTTTCCTACGTTACCTCCATTTCAGGACGCTTAATATTCTCCAAATATTAATAAATAAATCACCCCTATATTGAAAGTAAAAATACTTACAATTCTTCTAGATTGTGCAATCCTGAAAAAGCTCCCGGTGCCAGTACTGACAGAGGATTATGAGACAATACTCTGAAACAGTAGGATAAAATGAGTAACATTGGATTAAAAAAAAAAAAAACAAAAAAAAACACACACAATAAAATTTTCTGAATAATAAATATCACATGGAAACATGAAATGTTCTAAAAACCTTTTCATTCTCATGTTATATTGCTTAACTGTAACAGTTAACATTGTATTGCTATAGTAATATAATTAATATAGCTATCTAACTTTTAAAAAATATTAAACTATGCACACACATACAGTCCCTGGCCAAATTATTAGACGCACTATAGTTTTTTAATAATTACATGTTTTGCAGCTCAGAGAATGTTTTCCAAATGAATAACCATTCATTTTTATGCAAGATGGAGCTCCCTGCCACACAGAACGGCCTGTTAAAGATTGTTTGGAAGTGCCAAAAATCCCTCTGTTGGATTGGCCGAGTAATAGCCCAGATATGAAACCTACTGAAAACGTGAGGTAGCTGATGACGAGAGAACTTTCTAAACGTGTGATCATAAACAAAACGCAACTCTTAGAAAAGGTCATTCATGTGTGGAATCACCATCCTCAGATGCATAATTGAAGCTCTCATAGCGGCTAAAGGTGGCTCAACAAAATATTAACATTTAATTGCATTAATTTCAAATTTTTTCAAGAGTTAATAAATACATATTTTTTCTATAACTATGGTATTTTATTTGTGTTAAAAAACAGGTAATAAGGTGGATAATAAAAAAAATAAATACATTGTATCTAGTAAAAACAATAAAGCTCTATAGTATCACCTGATAATTAAGGTTTTACATAGAATCTTACAGTGCGTCTAATAATTTGGCCAGGGACTGTATGTATATATACTAATATATAACTTTTACTATTACTTTTTACATTTCAAATTTCTGTTGAATATAATTTATACAAAAAGCATTTGTAAGCAAACATTGTTTAGGGGGGCAAACAATTTCTTTTAGTATGGCTGCTGCTATATTGTCTTAAACATCTCTCCTGTGTAAGCATTTAGTTTTAACTTTCTACTTCTTAGCAAGAAAAGTTCTAAAGTTAAAATGAGACAGATGTGAAACGTTACTGACATGCAAACTCATTTTGTTTTGTACAACTTGGAATCACTCTCTTATTCATATACAAAAATCTGCAGTAAAGAAAATTTTCTTTGTCTAAAACTTTTTTTTTCTTTTATATTTCCAGCAGACACATTGAATTCTGGATATGTTTTTGTCTGTTTTATGCCCTACCTCTGCCAGCAGTGTATAAAAAGAATAAAGTGTTAAACTATGTCCAAAGGCCTGCATTTTACCAGCTGTTCCTATAACTACTTCCAACTATACACAAAAGGTTTTTATGAGGCAAGTTATGATATCTTAGAGCAAACGCCCCTAACGAACAGTGCGAGAGTTTTCGCGAGGTCCCTCCTTTCATCCGAAATTAATGATCCACCCTACATTTATAATTTTAAACAGTAAATTAGAAAACTGTGCTAGAGCGAAGTATACAGGCTAATACTACCTAAACTCATTGCCTTATAGCACCGGTAATTTAGATACCCAATGAAAGAATGATCCAAACTGGTGTTGACAGTACTTTAAATTTTCATTATATATAGCAATTAATATGCAGGGTTATTACAAAATAATCATTGGGTTTCCGAAGCGTTTATTTCGGAACATAATTGGGTTACAACAATGAGTTATACATGAAAATAAACCGAAAGCATCCAAGATTGACGTCCATACTATACATGTTCAATATGTGCTCCTTTACTGATACGGTTGACCTTGAACGAGTGAAACGTCTTTCTTTTGACATAATCTGGTACTACTGGATTATGTCAAAAGTAAGACGTTTTGTGAGAAAATGCAAAAAGCCTGTGACGACGACAACTTTGAAAACAAGCTTGTTTTCAGTGACGAAGCTACCTTTCACCTTCGTGGCAAGGTCAACCGTATCACTCAAGGAGCACATATTGAACATGTATGATGTATAAATATGGACGTGAATCTTGGATGCTTTCGGTTTATTTTTATGTATAACTCATTGTTGTAACCCAATTATGTTCCGAAATAAACGCTTCGGAAACCCAATGATTCTTTTGTAATAACCCTGTATTATACAGACTTTTATCAAATACCTGCCAATCTTTTATCCATAAAACTAGCCTCTTTTATCGGAAAAATCAATAGATTGATTGCGTTGAGATTTTTTTTTTTTAACAATAGTGAGTGAATTTTATTTATAGAAAACGCCAGAAAGAAGAAAAGAATGGTTATGATTTTACAGAAATGCAAAATCACGTAATTTCCATAAATTACATATTCCTTAAATAAATATTTAAAGCGAATAAAATCTCAAAATATAAAGAAAATGTTTTTACATTCAAGATTTTTGCTTTATCTGTCCAATAAGGACTCACTAAACCAGCCGACGAGAAATGAGTGGTATCTCCACAACCAATAGGCATCATTCGCGAAAAGAGCTCGCGTGGCGATTGGCGAATAGCGATAGCCACACTTTAAGTAAAATGCTGATTTTAGATAGCATCCTAGTCTGCAACCGCATCTATATTAAAATACTTTACTTATTTATATCTTAAATAATAAATTCCTTTACGTAATGTAACTTTAAAAAATGTTTGATGAATGAATATTTCTTCTCCTTAAAATCCCATTTTAAATTTTTAAATATTTTTTTGCTGCCATAAATGGATGTGAAACAAACTGTCAACAAAGGGAGTCTATTGCAAGAAAAATAAATTTCCTCAACAAATAAAAATCATTCATGTTTAGTTTAGGTTGATTTGAAGGAACTTTTTTTTTTTCTTTAAGAAAAATAAATTGATAAGCTTAAAGTACGCTGACAAGGAAAAAAAAAAAAGAAGCATATAAGGAATAAGAAAAAACACCCAGCAACAAAAAAAATTGCTTTCTCTACTTTTTCACTTTTTCTAAACGATTTTTTGAATGTTATTCAGCGAGGATGCATATTCTTTTTTCCCCTTTTGTACTTAACTCATATTTTATGCATGTCAAGCAATTCTAAAATCCGTAACTTTTGTTAAAGAAATCACTCGCTTTGCATAAGTGGACTGTCAGGTTTCGTCTTCAGTGTTTCCAAATTTCGGAATCATCGAGAGAAAATTTCGTAAATCTTTTAATAATGCGTACGTGTTTTGTAACTTTCGTTAAATTGACATTAAAGTATGGAAATATATAATTATTTGGGCATTCTAGATTCTCATTTATGTTTTATATTTGTGGTTACGTCCATTTCTTCATAGTTTTATCCATTTTGAGAAATGTAGAAATTAATAAATACACATTTTCTAAAATATTTGCAAACCCAGTCTTTCAATTTCTATGAAAGTTTTAATGTTCATTGATTTACGAACAATT
The DNA here is from genome assembly GCA_963930645.1 of Salticus scenicus. Lineage (NCBI taxonomy): Eukaryota > Metazoa > Arthropoda > Arachnida > Araneae > Salticidae > Salticus > Salticus scenicus. The sequence continues at coordinate 415,243 of CAWVNO010003088.1, forward strand.
TAAATTAAAATTTAACTAGTTTAAACTTTAACTAACTTAAAATTAAAATTTCACTAACTCAAAAAATAATTACTCAGTGAATTTTATCATTAATGAAAAAGCTCACACGTTAATACTTTATCGATTAATCGATGTTTGCAATGCTTTTATTTTTAATTTCAATAATTTGATGGCATCTTCCTATTCTCCAGTTCGTGTAAAAGTTTTACATGTGGCTACTCTGCTTTTTCTCTAGTTTCCTTGATGAGTTGATTTAATAATTTATTTAATTTCTCATTCAAAATGGTTTTGCTGCCTTGATCAGGGCTGAAACAATATAAATTGCTATGATTAGCTATACTGTTTTACGAAATCGATGCAGCTTTCACATCTTTATGAAGTACATGCCCCCTGACGAGTTTTTACTTCTAATTTTAAGCATTTTTATCCAATTATTTCTGTGGTCCTTTATTTATTTTCTCTGTCATTAAGTTTAATGGTCCTTTTTTTTATTATTATCCTTCATGTCGGCGTAAGTAATTTAAATAGTTTATGTCTCTTATTGGTTCTTAATCTGTATCGCAACATTTTTGTGTCAGTTTTACCTATAAGTTAAAATCAGTTCTATTTTTGTTGTGTTGGTATTGTTTTGCATCTATTAATTGCTAAATTTTAAGCTTAAATTTTATTACGATATCTATCATTTAATAAATTATATATACTCTGTTACACATATACACATACCAGGTAATCCGTAAGTCACAGAAAAAAAAAAAAAAAAATTGTTATTCAAAAAGTTTTGATCGTAGCATTATATATATATATATATATATATATATATATATATATATATGGGATTATTTTAATACATAAGAAAAAATATTAGTTACACTTTCACCAGAAGGATGGCGCTGTATTCGCAGTATTCTCTGACATTCTAAACAGTCCCACCTTCTCAAATGACGCTCTATAGTGTGAATACTCATTAATCTGATTTTAGCATATGTTGCCTATGATTTAAGATGTTAGCGAATATTTAAATAAAAACTTTATTACTTATTACTGCTGTTAATCGTTCTAAAAAGAAAATTGTGCTATTACACTGTTAGCTGAAAACGAGAGGGCTGATGCCTTGGCAAAAGAAGCAAGACAATTAAACACCAGCAGGGTTACTCATGTCACTTTCAGCTGCTAAGGCAAAACTCAATGATAGGAAACTCAAAATCAGACACCAAATCCCTGAAACCAGTACCAACAGAACTCTCACCAGCACTCTAACAAGACTCCGAACAGGACAATTTAGGGGGATGAAGATCCATAAAGACGGGACAAGGACTTACTGCCTCTGCAAAAACAGCCCAGACATAGAACTAATTCCCAGACATCTTTTCAACTGTCCCGCTATTCTGGCACAATTGCAACAAATAATTGACAATCCGTGGGCGGACTTGTACGAAGAAAATTGCCTTCAAATCGCAGATGCTGTATATAGGACCTTTGGTCCCATTTAAAATATTTTTATATCCATGACACGACACCAACCAACCAACACTGTTAGCTGAACGGCGCTTGAGAAATATGGATAGCTCCTCTTGAAATATAATGTGGATTTCAGATAGTATCCTACAAGCGTATCCATATTAAAATCCTTCGATTGTTTATACTTATCTTTAAAAAATAATAATAATAAAATAAACTCCTTTCCGTGATGTAATTTAAAAAATTGCTTTATGAATGAATACCTTTTCTCCTTAAAATCCCCTTTTAAATTTCAAACACTTTTTTGTTGGTATAAATGAATGTGAAACAAACTATCCATAAAGGGAAAAAATAGCAAGAAAAACAAATTTCTTGAACAAATAAAATCATTCACACTCAGTTTAGATTGATTGAAAAGCGCTTAGTAAAGCTTTACTATGAGAATTTCTTATGTGCAACGTCTGACGGCCATTCTCATGAAGGACAGTCGTCACATTGAACATTTATAACCCTATAAAAGTGTATAGTTTTATAGTCGTGTAGTTGAATATACTACGCCACTGTAAAAAAGTAATTTTTCAATTAAAGAGCAAAACCCCGTCAGGGTTTAGGTCAGAGACCTAAAAATCAACCTGTTCACCAAAATTTGTGACAGTATCTCCCATAGAATTGCCACGGCTGTGTTGAGTCAGTGAATCAGTGAGTTTACTCTTTTATAAATATAGATATATTTCGGCTTGAATGTGATTTCAAAATGTGATGAATTTTTTAAATCTATTTATTTATTCATTTATTTTTACATAAATAAACGCCTTATTAATTTTCCTTTGATTTTTTTTAAGTCCCTTTTAATTTGTGGCAAAAAATCACGGTGGAAATTGCACCTGAGGACTGGTGCGGAAAAGTAATAATAATAATAATAAGATTTTATATTATAAAATATTTATAACATAAAATCATTTTTACAATAATATAAAATCACTTTTTATTATTATTTTTTTTTTTTCACTTTTACAATACCTAAAATTACTTTTTACCTTTTTATGATGTTTACCATTTGCTTTAAAAATGTTCTTAAGTGAAAAAAAGAAAAAGAAACGAAATCTTCTTTTGTGTTGAAGGGATTTCGTAAAAGTAGTATTTAAAGCATGCTTAATTATTAAAGTAATGATTGTTTACGTTTATATCAAATCATTTCTTTAATAAGAGGCCTTGAACTTCAAAAACTTTTTCATCCTAGAGAAAATGATCGGTTAATAAGAAATATTTTATTGTTATGAACAATTTCGACAACTTTTACTAATCTTAATGTCATCAGCTTATCAGTAAATATGAAAAACTTGACAACTTTTTAAAAATTATAAAGGAGAAATAGTCTGCGAAGCGGATAAATAAAATGATTTTTTTGCCTACCATGAAAAACTTCCAAACTACAGTTGAGTAAAATAAACATTTAATCTTTGTTCATTCGAGAATTATGACATCTTCAAGCGAAACTCGAAAGAATTATTTATTTATTTATTTATTTGTATGTTTGGCAAAATAAATACATAATTGCGTAAAAAATGTGACAAGAAAGTTTTGTACGTTTTTGTAAGTTTTACTTATATTAATGAGAAAATAAATAAATAGATATAACGAAAAGGATTGATTCTAATATATTAAAAAACTAGTTTGCATAGGTGGACTCTGCTTAGTTCCCCATCATATGTATGTTCTCATAAATTTCTTGTACAGGACCTATTGTATTCATGCTAAGAGAAATGAATTTGACCAAACGCTTTACACAGTGACAGAACAAAATCCTCGCCTAATAGGCTACCCACCATTCAGTTCGATATCTTATTCTAATCTATTAATTTATTTTATTGGGATCCATTTCGTAGTTTATTTTTATGCTACTATTTCCAATGCAATAATCCCAAAAATGCATATTTATATATATTATTACATATAAATATCGCCCCATTTTGCTATGTTGATAAAATCTTAAATTTCGAATAACTTATGAAATTTTCCTATTAGAATTATTTGTAGTCAATCCTGTTCACACAAGTATCATAAATGTTATTTTGAAATTATCTGATATATATTTATGATCCTCAAAATGGACGTTTATGCTCGATTTTGCCTTATTCTGCCATTTTAATTAAATCGTAAATCCCAAATAACTCACGAATTTTTTAAATTGGAAAATTGATACTCTATCGTATTCATGTCAGTATCCTAAATAATATTTCAAAAGTGGTCTGACATCTTTATGATGAAAATATCTCTCAAGATTGACGTTTGTGTAAAATTTTGCCCTATTCTGTTATTATAAGAAATTCGTAAAATTCTAATAACTTAAGAAATTTTTATATTGGAAAATTCGTAGTCAATAATATTCATGCCAGTATCCTAAATAATATTTCTAAAGTAGTTTGACATCTTTACGATGAAAATATCCCTCACAATTGACGTTTATGTGAAATTTTGTCCTATTCTGCCATGTTAAGAAATTCGTAAATATCCAATAACTTGCGAAACTTTTAAAGTAGCATGTTTATAGTGACTGATGTTCATTCCAGCAGCAAAACTGATATTTTAAAACTGGTCCCTATTCTCACATGTTAAGAAAATCGTAAATTTCAAATAACTTACTTAATAACTTTTTAATTCGAATGTTGCAAATAAATAGGGTTCTTGCCAGTGCCGAAAGTAATATTTTAAAACTGATTTGACCTCTCTGCGACAATTTGTTCTTGAGATATCGTGTACACAGACTAACAAATTAACGGACTAACACACTATCGGACTAACAAAGTAACAGACACCCTACAGACGGACACCATACAAATTTTGTCATTTTCGGATTCCTCACATCTGAAAACGTATAAAAAAGTGAAAAATCCGAGGTCGAAAATTTTTACGATTACCTAAGTTCCCCATACCTATAGTATGATGGGAAACTAATACATCATGTTTTAGACTTAATATTTTGTAGGTTGTATACAGATTTAAAAATTGATAATATAATTTGATAATTTTAGATATTCTTGTAGATGATTTGAAGTAGGATACATTATATATACCTAACATATGGATGCCTATTTACAGGGTAAAACGAAAAGGTACATGAAGAAAAATAAATTTTGCCTAATAGGATAGTTTTTATAAGTCAACGAGGGTTCATAGGTTAATTAATTGTTTTAAGTTAATGTTAAATCAACTAAATTAATCAAAACGGATTAAAATACACAAAAGGACAATATTTTATTAACACACTTTTGAAAGATTTGTTTTTTCGCATTCTTTGAAAATCTAAATTTACTTCTACAACCGCTGAAAAATTATTGCAACTTAATTTGTAAGTAATTCGAGTGCGCTTTTAGCGTCACGGTGGAAGTGAAATATTTCACACAGGTTGATAATAAAGCCACGGGCTAAAGTTGTACAACTCACTAAAATGAATTTATATTGAAGTGTAGGAAAATGTGGGTGGAAGTAAGGTGAAGAACTCAAATTTACAAAAGGAAACATTAAAGGTTTACTAAGTTAGCTAAATTCTTGCATCCAATTTTAAACTTCATTCAAGAATACATCGTATAAAAGACAGAATAATCAAATGACACTCATGAAAAACACGAATACAGCCACTGATATCTATTAGACATGTGGGGTTGGGACAAAATCTCGCGGGACAAAATATCGCCGACGTAAATGAATACAAAGCAAAAATGAATTGGTAATTATTAAGTAATGTTGTATAAAATTTCAAGACAACACATACCTTAGTCAGAGCACTGAAATACTGACAAATCTACAACAAAAATTTTTATAAATTTTACTTAAAATAGTTTAAAAACTATAATTATTAACTTTTGTCAAGATGAGTCATAATGAATTCAATCGTGCTTATCAATTTTAAAATTTTTAATTCAAGTTTGTGAACAGTGTTCAGCTTTAATGTCAGCAGTGACGTACACGAATTTTAAAATGTATTTTGAATAGTGAAAAGCAAAAGATAAAACAACTTAAAAAATAAACATAGATAAAATAATGAAATTCAACTCTATGATTTATTTAATTATTTAATTATTTTAATTAATTAATATTTATAAGGCCCTGTGGCCCCACCAGAGGTGACGCGTGACACAAATTCAAATTTTCAAATAGATCATACTAGTATTTTGACGCGATATTTTGTCCGGCGAGATTTTGTCCCGCGATATTATATCCGGATCTTAGACATCTGAATTACATGCAATGATCCATAAAAAGATACAAAACATCTGAAGAATATCCATTCAAAGTCCTGGGTATCCTGTATTAATAATAGATATCTACCTGATGTTTAAATAGAGACGACATTTAGACGTGCCTTTTTCGATGTCTAACCAATGTAACCTGTTAGATCAAAACAAGATTTAGATATTTTCAATATCTTTTAGATCTAACAAGTTCCATTATTGAATATTTGGAGATTTATCGGATATGTAACAGACGTCTAATGGATGTAAAAAAGAGTGACAGGGGTCGTGCTAATAGATATATCTGTAAAATATTTATGGAAGTTTAATGGATTATTTTTTAACTTTTATACATGTTTATAGATGCCTTATGTATGTAAGTGGCTGTGTGGGATGTAAATAAAGTAATATACAAAACTTCCAGATAACAAAGAACGCTCTTAATGGGCTCTTCCCACCGTCGTCTGCTCAATCACGTGATAGAGGAAAACGAATAATCGAATTCAATTAAATATTGTTCTTAAGAACAAAAATGTTAATATTTAATATAAAATAAAATAAAAGTAATATTGTGCATTTCTAAACAGTAGAATAGTTGTATTTGTAAATTTAAGAATTTTTTAAAAACACTTTATTTATATTCACCTGTAAGAATCGATTTTTATATGTTCAGTGTAACTGTTACATTAACTGATCTAGCAATAAATAATAGCTTGTTCTTGTGGAAAGTTTATGGATTATAATTTGAAATTTTAAAATGTTTTCATTTAATTTAATTGCATAAAGGTGTTACAACAAGTTAATTAACTTAGTTACTGGTCTAAATGGGTTTACGCCGTACGATGCTGCACTGTCACTGATTTAAGTATCGAAAATCAGAGTATTTAACATGTTCTTCATGAACATCAATAACAAATATAAACTAAATGATGATTGTAAATGTATACAGCAAACAAAAGATGATAAATAATGATATAAAATGGATTAAAAATGATGCTGTATAAAAAAATTATCACAGATTAAATACGATTGATCAAAAATAAGAATAGAAAATAAGTTAATTCAGCAATCGCTATTGATAAACAAGACTTCGTCTGCTATTTATTTTTCCTCTATCATGTGACCTCTGACGTCAGGTGGGATTGTCCATTGCAAAAACTTCAAATATCCAATGGAACACACATGTAAGTGTTTCATTTAAATATTTTTCAAGGAGGATTTAAACTAAATTGGCTTTTTAAATCTTCCTACTCACGAATTCCTTAAAACTTTATTTTGTACGTTAGAAATTCCATAATGGAAATAAAGGCATCGGATAACACATAGTACATCGGCATTTAACTATCCATCCAGCCACATTCTTTGATCTTTTATGTGAGATTTTGTTTGAATCAATAACGAAACAGAACAGGTTCAATAGTTAAGAACTAAAGTTATAAACTTAAAATGTGTCGTTAACTATAAAATTGTTTTGTTAGTAAAAGGGCTTTTATGAGGAGGACGTCTAAAAGTAAACTAAATTCTCGACGTTTATAAACAGGCAAGCGCACGCGTAATATATTATTCTAAAAGTTTTATGAAACCAATAAATGCGTTTTAAGTCTTTTAGGAAACAAAATTAAATTCTTTTAAGGCGTCGCTATGAGAAGAATCGCACTGAATGACACTTGAAGTGGGTGCACGAAAGAGACTTTTGCATGCAATGTTTCTTATGTTGAAATTTTATAAATAAAAAATAATATGTCGTCTAATTCACACTATTTTTTTTTTTTTTTTACCCTACAGTATTCTAGACATATAACAATTTAGGGTGCAATGTATGAGATGCTGCCTTTGGACAATTTTAGTGTACTTTGAGCAACACTTTAACCCATATTTTAACATCGTCCTAAAAATAGGACACCGTGCAAAAGTGGTATTTATATAAATTCTTTTGAATGTCTTAATTCAAATTAAAGGCGATATATTATTAAAAGTTCAATAAATACATATGTATCTTTTTCGCTAGTTTAAATTAACTTTAATGTATTTTATTTTTTAAAATAACGATTTTTGAAGATTTATTCATTGCATTTTCAACACATTATTACTTAAAAATGTTTTACATTCAAGAATAACGAAGATATACATTTATTGAGGTAATATTCTACACTTTTGTACTGATAAAACAATTATATAAAACTAGTTGGCATAGGTGGACTCTGCTCAGTTCCCCATCCTATTTATGTTCTCATAAATTTCTAGTGCGAGACATATTATAATCACGTTAAAAGAAATGAATTTGACCAAAGCTTGATACAGTGACAGAATGAAATTCCCGCCTAATAGGCTATCCACCGTTCACTTCGATATATTTATCTTATTCTAATCTATTAATTTATTTTATCTGAGTCAATTCCGTTGTTTAGTTTTCATGCTACTGTTTCCAATGCAATAATCCTCAAAATTCATATTTATATGAAAAATTTACAATTTCGCTATGTTGATAAAATCGTAAATTACGAATAATTTACGAAATTTTCCTATTAGAATATTTGTATTCAATCATGTTCAAACAAATATCATAAATGTAATTTTGAAGTTGTCTAATGTATTTAGGATCCTAAAAATGGAAGTTTATGCTCAATTTTGCCTTATTCTGACATGTTAAGTAAATCGTAAATTCCAAATAATTTACGATTTTTTTAAATTGGAAAAACCATAGTCTATGATATTCATACCAGTATCCTAAATAATATTTCGAAAGTGGTTTGACATCTTTACGATGAAAATATCCCTCAAGATTGACGTTTATGTGAAATTTTGCTCTTTTCTGCCATGTTAAGAAATTCATAAATTTCCAATAACTTGCGAAATTTTTATATTGGAAAATTCATAGTCTTTAATATTCATGGCAGTGTTCTAAATAATATTTAAAAAGTAGTCTGACATCTTTACGATGAAAACATCTCTCAAAATTGACGTTTATGTGAAATTTAGCCCTATACTGCGATGTTAAGAATTTCGTAAATTTCCAATAACTCGCGAAATTTTCAAAGTAGCCTATTTATAGTTACCGATGTTCATTCCGGCATCAAAACTGATATTTTGAAACTGGTCGGTAGCCTAAAGCGTACCGTCTTCAGTGCAAAAGCTTTTTGCACTGAAGACGGTACGCTTAAGGCTACCGAAACAGCTGTAGGCATCTCAAATATTTTTCTTTGGCGTTTCTGACGTAGTAGTTTATTCGGGTTTTAATATAGACCTTAATAGTACAAAATTCTTTTATGTATCCCGGAAAAGAAGCTACAGTTATTATATACACCAATTATAAGAACACACCAAATTAATTATAACTCTTTTCAAACGAATTTGACATCATTTGGATGATTACAGTACGTCATCGGAAATCTTTTGTGTGGTCCCATAAATAAATTATTTATTCTATATATACACTTTTTTTTAAAAAGTGAACATGCTTTTAAATATCTTTATAACGGATGTTAATTCCATTATGTTCAATGCAGCATAAACGCATTAAAGTGCGCTTAAATTAAAAAATTGTCCATAGGCTCTAATGTCAAGAAATTCTTTTGTGTGTCTCTGTAAACGAACCATAAACATTGCATACAGTAGTAAAAACTATTCCGCTTTTCTACATTTTTCATGAATAATTGTTCGAAATTTGGCATATTTTGGAGGATTACGTGGCATTAGTCCTGTACATTAATTAGGAAGCCTAACAGCACCTATTTTCTGCAGAAAACATAAGTTCAAGCATCTCCCTAATGTAATCTAATTTCGTTTTGTTGATTGCGAAGTAATGATGTTAAAATGCGTTTAAACGAAATTCCTCCCATACGCCGTAATGATAAGAATTTCGGCGTGTCCCTGTACACAATTCATAAACAATATAGTCATAAAAAATTATACAAACTACTTCTATAGAAAGTTTGAATGTGTGTGATGCCAATTTGAAAGTCAATCGGAACATGTTTGCAGCTGCTATTGCGGTACATACAAATTCTACCCATTAGACTATAATGATAAGAAAAATTTTGGCGTGTTCCTGTACACGAACTACAAATGGAATACACACCCAAAACTATGCAGCTAATTCTGTGTCACTCATAAATATGTGTACCAAATTACAAGTCAATAGCCTGATTTTTGCGGTTGCTATCGTGATACATACAAATTCTTCCCATAAGCCGTAATGATAAGAAAAATTTTGTCGTGTCCCTGTACACGAACTACAAATGGAATACACACCCAAAACTATACAGCTGATTCTGTGGGGCTCATGAACATGTGTATCAAACAAGTCGATAGCGTGATTTTTGCGGCCGCTATCGCGCGACAGAGAGACAAACAAACAAACAAACACAAACCCAAAATCATTTTGAGTCCCAACAGAGGACCTCCACTGACGTTTCGGCAATAAATAGTTCATTTCAGTAATTGAAATGCATTCTGTCTTACCTATAATCTTCAAATTAAAGCTGACACGTGTTCCATAAAAAAAAAAAAAAAAAAACTATAATTTGCGCATTTGTTCAATAGTATAAATTTTCGATCTACAGCTCCCAGTAGATTTCACAACTTTTTTCTACATAAAAGTTTAATACAAAAGATTAAGTATATAAAATGAAAAAGTGCATAAAAATGAAGGTGCCTTCTTGACATCATACGAAAATAATTTTTGCCTGAAGCTGGCATTATCCATACTTTACGGTCTCCTAACTATTATAATGATAAAGGGCAACCCATTTCATGTTTGCGTATAAAATATAGAGATAATTACAAAATTCTTAATACTATAAAAAATAAATTGTTGATTAAAAATTCATTTTATATGCTTTTAGTTAATTATTTTTTAAAACTTGTGTAATATTTTTTTAATTCGTATTGTATTCCAAACATAATTAATTTTTTTTCCTAATGACCCTTTTTTGTCCGCTTTGTGAATATTGTGTGTCAATTTAATTTACGAGATAAGCATGCATCACTTCTCCAGCCTTACATTGTTTCTTCGCTCTTAAAAAATTATGATTAAATATGTTACACAACTACTATAAAAAAGTGTTTCTTTTATTTCTTCTTTGAAAGTAATTTTCTAGAGTTATTATTTATTTATTTATTTATTTTACACTGGATATAAATTTCCCAAATGTTTTCATATACTTATATAACGAAAATGAGAGACTTTCGAATTTGTTAAGTTTACAAAAAATAATGTGGAGTGACTCCACTCGACTTTCCGAACATTGAGTAATTAACAGTTTTGTAGAAAAAGTAAAGAAAGAGGAGTTGTTAAACAAACAAAAGAGAGAAAACCATAATAGAGTGTTTGAGTATTTTTCTCCATCTATTACACGATGTTTTATTGAACGCTACTGAACTTTGAGCCCATAGATCATAATGATAAAGAATTTTTCGTTGTGTCCCTGTAAAAACCTATAAATGCTAGATTCACCAAAATGCTTATAGTTAGTGCAACAGTGATTTATAATACTCATATAAATTTTCAGCTCAATTGAATAAGGCGTTTAAATGCTATCGTACTTTTAAAAATTTAGTCCCATAGGCCATAATGATAAAGAATTTTTCTTTGTGTCCCTGTAAAAAAACTGTAAGTGCTAGATTCACCAAAGTCTATACAGTTAGTTCAACTGTGATCTATAACATGTGTACAAATTTTTTGTCAGATTAATAAGGCGTTTTGACGCTATCACACTTTTAAAAATTTGGCCCCATAGGCATAATGATAAAGAATTTTTCTTTGTGTCCCTGTAAAAAAACTATAAGTGCTAGATTCTCCAAAATCTATACAGATTGAGTATTTGTGACCTATAATATGTGTATAAATTGTTTGCTCAATTGAATAAGGCGTTTAGATGCTATCGCACTTTTAAGATTTTGCTCCCATAGGCCATAATGATAAAGAATTTTTCTTTGTGTCCCTGTAAAAAAACTATAAGTGCTAGATTCACCAAAATCTATAGGGTTCGTACTATGGTGACTTACAATATGCGTACCAACTTTCAGGTTAATCGAACGAAGCGTTTAGACGCTAGCGTGTTCACCCACAGACATACACACATACACACACACATACATACATCATCGTAAAAATAGTGAAAACGGACTCAGGGGACCTCAAAACGTATAGAAACATCAAAATCTCGAATTCGGATTTTTGACATGATTACAATACTTTCCTCACTATAGTGTTCGGAAAGTAATAATGTGGAGTGACTTCATTCGACTTTCCGAGCACTGAGTGATTAAATAAATGAGTGTAAGAGGAGTCGTTAAATAAAGAAGAGAGAAAAGGTGTGTCTGAGTATTTTCCACCCATGTAGTTCGATGTTTAATGCTAATGCACATCCAATAATTTGAGCTCTGAATTTTCCGTTGCGTCTCTGTAAAATTCAATAATTGCTAGATTCACCAAAATCTATACAGTTCGTGCAACGAGTTGCTGGAACATATATAGGTATTTTCTGTTCACTCTAATAACGAATTTAGATGCTATCTCATTTTAAGCAATTTCAGTCCATGGACCATAATAATAAAAAAATTTCTTTGTATCCCCCGAAAAAAAAAAAAAAAAAAAAAAAAAAAAAGTTACAAGGATTAAATTCCCCAAAATCAAGGATGTTCGTGCTAGGGTGACCCAAAAATACTTGCCAACTTTCAGCTTATATGAAAAAAGCGTTCAGACGCTATTGTGTCCACTCATACACATGCAACTCCATAAAAATAGAAAAAATGAACTCAAAATGTATAGATGCACCAAAATCTGAAAGTCGGATTTTTGTCATGGTTGCAATACTTTCCTTACATAGTATGTACGGAAAGTAATGAAAGCATTAATTTAAAGTATGAGAAACTTCCAAAATTTGACCTTGTCTAGCATCTCTATCCTATCTTCACACGTTGAAAATCGCAGTGATTTACAATAAAAGTTTTAACTGATTTGAATACAGCTTAGTCTTCATCAAAATTCAGAATAAATAATCTCAAGTTATTTGGCTTTGCTTTTAATTTAATTTTATTTTTCCACGGGCGAAGAACGGATAGAAATGTTAGTTCTTACTACTTACTCTAACGCTAGTCAATGAAAGATCCACACAATCACAATAAAGCATAGGACTTAATGAATCCTAAGAAATGATGTCATTTTTAAGGAAAACAATATTTCATTTGGGAGGCTTTTTTTTTTTTTTAAGTGAGGTCAGTCCAACATGCTATAAAAATTATTTCGATTTCAATTACATTACGACGCTACGCTATTTGGACGACTACACGGTCATATGTTTAAATCGCATGCATGAAAATTTGACTAAAACGTAATTTTGGATTTTTTCTTTATTTTTTAATCATTTTACCACTTTTTAATTTCAAATTTTTATAAACCTCTACTTAGGGAGAACATATACATTAAAAGTAAACTACATAACAGAATGGGTGTTTCTAGCTACATCATTACTGATCATTACTGAGGAAATCATACAAAAATAGGGGTTTCAAGAGGGTTTTTCCGCACCCCCTTCCAATGCGCAAGCGCTAGAAAATTAAATGACCCACTGTACTGTAACCCTTCATAAGCATTAACTCCCATAATGCCACTGATATCCATTAGACATCTATAAATGACATCCAAATGATCCGTGAAAGGTACAAAATATCTAAAAAAATATCCATTAAAAGTCCTGTACTCATTGCAGATATCTATTACATGTTTAAATGTAGACGAAATTGAGACGTGCCTTTTTTTATGTCTATAATAGATGTAAAATGTTAGATCAGAACAAGATTTAGATATTTTCAACATCTATTAGATCTAACAAGTCCAATTATTGGATATATGAAAATTTATCGGATATGTAACAGACACTATTCCTGATAAATTATAACTTTAATAAATAACACTGCTCGGCATGAAGATTGTCCCCAACACCATTTTTGCAAATTCCTATGTAAAATGACCTCCTGAATCCGAATAGGACGCCCATTTGGCCCTATCACCCACCGTTTTTTGGGAACGTCCCCCTATTTTTACCACTTTTCGGCCATTTTATGGCTATCAACTTGGTTTATAGTGGAGAAAAGAAATATTTTAACTGTTAAATATATTCTGAGGGCCTGAAGAGGTGAAAAATTCTCTAACATAAACATTTGCAGAAGGGGAAAATTTAGTGGGGGGGGGGGGGAGATTTGCCACTGGAATTATAAGTTACATTTATTATACTTTATTAATCTACTAGCAGGCTACGCCCTCTTCGCTGGTCACTATTTTTAAATGAATCATTATAATTAATGAATTCTCAAAATTGCATTAATTTTTATCATGTGAAAAAAAAAAAAAAAAAAAAAACTCTGATCGGGAAAAATGTCGCTCCGGGGCCCCACTGCCTTCGGCAGCGTAGACCCGTGCGCGATGCGCACGCGCGAATGCATATATATGAGCGCCCTAATAATTTTACAAATTCGAAAATATCCGCAATCGATTTGTAAGTATCAAAAACCTCAATGCACCAGTTTTGAACGATCTATCTCTATTTTTATTTTTTTTGCCCTTCCGCTCCCTCCCCCCTTCCCGCCCCTCCCAATAATTTTAAAAATTCAAAAATATCCGCAATCGATTTGTAGGTATCGAAAACCTCCATGTACCAATTTTGAATGATCTATTTTTTTTTTTTTTTTGCCCCTCTGTCCTCCCCCCCTTCCCGGCCCTTCTAACAACATTACACTTTCGAAAATATATCCCATTCGACTTGCAGGCCTCTAAAACCAATCTGTACCAATTTTGAACGGCCTAACTGCATTTCTATTTGTTTTTGTCCATAGCCCCCCCCCCTTACCGCCCCTCCTAATAATTTTACAAATTCAAAAATATCCGCATTCGATTTTAAGTATCGAAAACCATTTGTGTACCAATTTTGAACGATCTAACTCTATTTTTATTTTTTGTCCCCCCCCCATCCCCTCCCTCCTTCTCGCCCCTCCTAATAACTTTACACTTTCGAAAATATCCCCATTCGACTTGCAGGTCTTTAAAATCTATCTGTACCAATTTTGAATGGCCTAACTGTATTTCTATTTGCTTTTGCCCATAGCCCCCCCTTACCGCCCCACCCCCTTACCGCCCCTCCTAATAATTTTACAAATTCGAAAATATCCGCAATAGATTTGTAAGTATCGAAAACTTCTATATACCAATTTTGAACGATCTAAAACTATTTTTATTTTTTTGCTCCCCCCTCTCCCCTCCCCCTTCTCGCCCCTCCTAATAACTTTACACTTTCGAAAATATCCCCATTCGACATGCAGGCCTTTAAAACCTGTCTGTACCAATTTTAAAAGGCCTAACTGTATTTCTATTTGTTTTTGCCCATAGCTCCTCCTTACCGCCCCTCCTAATAATTTTACAAATTCGAAAATATCCGCAATCGATTTGTAAGTATCGAAAACCTTTATATACCAATTTTGAACGATCTAAAACTATTTTTATTTTTTTGCTCCCCCCTCTCCCCTCCCCCTTCTCGCCCCTCCTAATAACTTTACACTTTCGAAAATATCCCCATTCGACATGCAGGCCTTTAAAACCTGTCTGTACCAATTTTAAAAGGCCTAACTGTATTTCTATTTGTTTTTGCCCATAGCCCCTCCTTACCGCCCCTCCTAATAATTTTACAAATTCGAAAATATCCGCAATCGATTTGTAAGTATCGAAAACCTTTATATACCAATTTTGAACGATCTAACTGTTTTTTTTTTTTTGCCCCCCCCCCCTCTCCCCTCATCCCTTTCTCGCCCCTCCTAATAACTTTGCACTTTCGAAAATATCCCCATGCAACTTGCAGGCCTCTTAAACCTATCTGTACCAATTTTGAATGGCCTAACTGTATTTCTATTTGTTTTTGCCCCATAGCCCCCCCTTACCGCCCCACCCCCCTACCCGCCCCTCCTAATAATTTTACAAATTCAAAATTATCCGCAATCGATTTGTAAGTATCGAAAACCTATACGTACCAATTTTGAACGATCTGACACTATTTTTATTTTTTTGCCCCCCTCCCCTCCCCACCCCTTCTTGCCCCTCCTAATAACTTTACACAATCAAAAATATCCCCATTCGACTTGCAGGCCTCTTAAACCTATCTGTACCAATTCTGAACGGACTAACTGTATTTCTATTTGTTTTTGCCCCATAGCCCCCCCCCCTTGCTGCCCCACCTGGGGGCTGAATTTCTAAAATTCCAGAAATTGGTTTTTAGATAGTTGCATTACCTATATTTTATAGCAAAAATTTCACGTATATCTATTTTTTTTGTTTGAGATATATAGGATTCTGCGAAATCACGTTTTACGCATGTGAAATCACGTTTCCCCCCCCCCCGCCCCCCTTGGGGACCGAATTTCAAAAATTCCTGAAACCAATTTTTAGACATTTGTATTAGCTATATTTAAGAGCAAAAACTTTACGGATATCTGTTTTTTTATTGAGATATGAAGGATTTTGTGAAATTACGTTTTGCCCACCTCCCCCCCCCCTTGGGGGGCGAATTTTATAAAATCGCTTGCGGCGTTGTCTTTCTCGGGTCGTAAACATTAACCGTGCCAAATTTGGTCCCGCTCGGTGAAACGATCTAGGATTCTATAGCGGACACACACACACAGACTCTGCTCTTTTATATATATATAGATTATCATTATCTCCTATTATACATTATATATTTTTTTTATTTTGACGTGTTAAAATAATTCTTTTCCATTCACCAAATCAAATTCATGGCCATAAAATGACCGAAGTGTCATAAAAATTGTGGGAGGAGGTGACGTCCTGAGAAAACGGTGGATGGCTGGGCAAAATGGGCGTCCTATTCGGATTCAGTAGGTCATTTTACATAAGAATCAGCAGGAATAGTATCAGAACTCGATTTTTTTTTTTTTTTTATTATAGTTTAGTGCACTGCGTGATTTGCACTACGTGAATTTGCATCCAAGATAGAGAAGGATGTTTTGTGATACGGACAACATACTATGTTATACACTGTAATCGGTTACACACTATGTCACACACAACCCTGTTATGTGTGACACTTACTCATCCATATATACTATGTTATAATAATCACGCATGAGATTGTAAAAAGTGCTTTTTGTACTTACAGGAGCTGAAGGTTCGTGTTATTTCGAAATGTTCCATTGGGGATAAGGGAGATTCTGTTGCTGGTGAGGTACCTAGAAATAACACACACATTCTCAATAACAAACAAGGATCAACAGAGTGCGGCCTGCCTAAAATTTCACTCGCATATTTTATTATGTTGTCACCACCCTTTAAAAAAATACTTTTTTACAGAATGTTTACACGTGTTTTAGCATTAAAACATTTAAGAAACATTTCTTTCGGATGACAGCGGTGGCACTATAATAAAATGGGAGTAAAATTTTAGGAACACTGCGAGGCCTGACGGTGTATTGACAACTGACAATTTACGAAAATTTTGTTAAAATAAACTTCTTAATATAATTATTAAAAAAGAAAAAAAAAAAAAGGATTCGATATCTTATATTAGAAACACAATTTGCCTAATTGTTTTTACTGTTTATGAGTGCCATAGACCTTTTTCTTTCTTTCTTTCTTTCTTTTTTTTTTTTTTTTTTTTTTCAAAATGCAATCTTTTATGATCTCGACTTGAATGAATTTGGATGTCATTCAATTGGAGTTCAGGAGACAATTTTGAGATAATTTTGAATTTTTTTTTTTTTTTTTTTTTGGCCAGAGACCCGCTTAGTAAACACATTGCTTTTATTTTTTAAAAACGTTCGGGCCAATCAGGTATTTTACATGTAACGTTTATCATTTCCATTTTTACTTTCTCTTACTCATAAGGAAAGTATTGTTTTAGGGTCAAATTTTCGAAAGTGAGTTTCTGTTATATTTACACGTTCTGAGGTCCCCTGAATACGAAAATCATGTTTTTAGCGAATGGTCTGTGTGTGTGTCTGTGTGTATGTTATCAGCATATTTTAATAACAAATAGTAGCAGAAATTCCAAATGTGTATGATACAGGGATGCTACACTAAGCTTTTCGTTGAGATGAAGCAAATGGTTCGTGTACAGGGACGCCCAAGAGAATTCAAATACATTACGTATATGAGGGGGGGGGGGAGTTCTGGTAAGTAGAGTTTAACATCTATAGACTGCACTAAACCAAATGAAACGAATATTTTTTATATGCGTAAAAACATGTCTCATGTAGAATATCGTAGGGAAATCATTTACTGTTCGTTTACAGGGCTACACAAAAGAAATAGATAAAAGTGCGACAATCATTGCAAATTGATGGGAGTATATTTCAGGCTGGGCCATGTATGATTACTATAGGATTATATTTAGATGCACCATGTGGTCTCTATACAATCTTCGAAATATATATAGGGCTGCAAATACTTAAGCGATAACATTATAACTATTTTGTTGTTAGTGAATGGGCTTTACTCATAATATTTTACCATTTCCAGGAAAGCTGCTCGGGGATCGAAATAAATTCCTCATAGAGATATGGTAAATAATGCATGTTTTAAGTATGTATTCATCGCTTGTTTTTTGTCTATTTACACGTTTTGAGACTTCCTGCTTGCCGTAGTCAAGTTTTTTAACGTTTGATCTTTGTCTGTGTCTCTTAGAGTGACTTAAAAACGAATAATTTTAGGAGATCCAAATGTTGTATTTTTAAATTAATATAAGGATTGTTGCTTGAAAATTTTGATCAAAATTGATAAGTTTTAAGGAACGTTGCGTGTGAAAATTGTCTGTATAATTTTAAGTGAACTTTTAATTATAATAACAGATTGAAATTCTATATAAATGTAGGTGCATTAATGAAACGGGGGGTTGAGGGGGCAGTAGCCCCCCCCCCCTCACACAGAACTAATTATCATATAAAACGCTTCCGAAGCCTATTTTAAATTGTTTAACATAGGTTTACATAACAGTACTCGTTATGTTACCACTTAATTTCCAGCCTGTATTTTATAGTATTAAATTTCAGGGTAAGAGACATACCAGATTATTTCATTCGCAATTGATTTCTTTAATTTCTTCTTTTTTGTTTCACTCTTTACGTTTAAATTTTAAATGTCCTTCATACTGCATATCTGAGAAATTAAAATACTGTTCAAAATTTCGATCACGGGTTTTTGACATTTTTACACGTTTGGATGTTAGTCAGATCGCGGATTAATTTTATGTTTTTGTAAACAATACCTAAAAAACGAATGATCGTATATCAATATGACTGGTTTTAGAATACCACTTATGTACTAGTAAAAGCGTTATTTATTTTTAACATTCTAATTTTTTAAGTAATTCGAAATTTACGATTTCCATAACATAAAAAATAGGACAAAATTTCGCATTTATGTGCATTTTTAGTTTATTCAATTCCTACTATTAGTTCACACTCTCCCTCTCGTACAAATCTTGCAATCGATTTTTAACTAACTTCCCGACTAGCTGGAAATTTAAAACTTTCAGGATCAGAACACGGTGACAACACAATACTTCGAAGTCCGATTTTCGAATTTTTTTTATTAGTTTTCTTATAATTAATTTAAATATGAAAATAATAACATCCTAATAGCGTTATTATAGCCATTAAAATATTAATTATAATTTAATGGTTGCCAAAAAAATTTACGTGTTCATTTTCTTTCGACCTAAAAATAAATACATTTAATTAAACGTAAACAATAAAAAATTATAAAAAGTTAAAGTATGCATCTCACAAAAATGGACGTCATTATCACTTTGAAAATTTTATGATTCTATGATCTCTATAATTTTATGAGCTCTATGATTCATCAAAAATTAAAAACATGGTATATAAAAAGTTTTTTTTTTTTTTTATCTTGTGATTATTTTTATTTCATTTTTCACGCGCGCTTTATATTTTCTAATTCAAAATTATAAAAAAAAAAAAAAAAAAAAAAAACTTTTTCGATAGTATTTTTAAGTATGAATTGACTTAATTTTTTTTTCTTTTATATTACTTGTTTTTATCTTAAAGATGTCAGACCCATTTAAAAATATCATTTATGATGCTGTCACAAACATCATTTACTTTGAAAACTTCGTAAATCGTAAGTTATTCGAAATTTACGATTTTCTTAATTTGAATGATTAGGGCATATTTTTGCATAAACGTTAATTACTCGAGGGTTGGGTTTAAAAGGTTTAAAAGACGGAAGGATGCGGTTCACCACTATTCAGTGGCTTGGAGCGATTTCCAGCTTCCCCGTGGGGGTTGGGTTGATTGGGTTTACATCGCACAAGTACTGGGCAATGGGTAGCGACTGACGGTCTGGGACGCATCCCTAAGGATGGTCCCGAGACATACCATCCCAATTTTGATCCTCCACGGAGGGGATGGCTCCCCCGCTTCGGTGACCCCCAGAGGTATAATTTGGAGGAAAACATGGAGGTATTACCTGAGGATTATTTTTATCGTAAATATGTTTGGACAGTTTTAAATATCATTTATGATTCTGGCATGAATATCATTGACTACGAATATTCTTATTTGAAAACGTTATAAGTTATTCGATTCTTTAGATTATTATTATTATTATTGTTTTATTTATTTATTTTTAAATCATGGTAGATATATCCAAATATTGCATAAACGCGAAAATTATGGAACTGCATCGAAATTAAAATGTTAAACTAATGTTGATAAAACTAATTAGCGGATTAGGACAAATTAAATGTATCAGATCGGAGTCTCCACTGACATTTCTGCAATTAAAAAATAACTAATACTATATTTATAAAAGTTATACGTATAAATCAGTAAATAACTGACAAACACATGTACATATATTTTGTACAAACAAAAAATATTCTAAAGCTCTGTGTTAGAACACATTTATAAACTCTCAACTGAAGGAAGTTGCTGTCTGTAAATCAACGAGTCGAAATAATGTTTGCTTGTTTGTTTACAACAGGCATTTTTAACAGTATCTATTATCTCACAAATAAAAGAAAGCATTTCCTTTTTACAAATGCGCTTTGCTTTCGGAACAAATGTACTTTCGTTTTTTTTTTTTTTTTTTTTTTTTTTTTAAGCCAGATGTATAGTTTTATTTACTTAACTTCTGCAAAAGAAGAGATAGTATTTGTTAAAATAAGTACTTCTGAGGCAGCTTTTCTCAAAACAAATTTGTATTCTATTTTCAAAAGCCTTCGGTCGCATGTTATTTTTGATACGATATTTATTTTATATTTACAAAAGCGCCAAAGTCAAACTACATAGCTCATAGAAAATATTTAAATCTAGTTTAAATTGTCTTATTTTGTTGCAGATTAAAAAAAAAAAAAAAATAGAGTTGAAGAATTTAAAAAATTTTTTTAATACAAATCAAAATTCACTTCAATCAGTTTGAATGTAAGTATAGTGTTTTTTTTTTTTTTTTTTTTTTTTTTTTTACTTGCGACATTTTATTTCTTTGTTGTATGATTGTCTACAAATATGATTTTTTAAACTATAAGAAATTTTTACGATATTCTCAAACAAGAAATTAAATGTATTTATTACTTTTGAAATCAAGCTATACCGTAAATAACTGTTTTCTTTAAGTATAGGGAACATGTATCATTTCGACATGTGAGGTAAACAGATCAGTGATGGATCTAGTGGAAATTTCTTAAAGTTTTGACTTATTTTCTAATATAGTCATTGGCAATGTTTTTGAGGATTAATAACTGACAATCATTCCTTTCTCCCATAATCACCGATATCTCTATGAATTTTCATGATACTGAACTGGATTTTTTTTTTTTTTTTTTTTATAAGATGCTCTATACTGTTGATTATTAAACTGTATCAAAATTTTTTGCTACAGTCCACGCAAGCACAGTAATAAATTATTTACTACAACTGTCCATATGTCTTTCAATATTAAATGTATTTGTTTTAAACTATAGTATAATGATTTAGGCATACGTTGTCATGTTTTCCGAAAACCGCATGAAATTTCGGAAAAAAAAAAAAAAAAAAAAACTTTAGGGTTATAAAGTGAAAACTTGAGAAAATTTTTTGCATTTTTAAATTAATGATTTATAATTCTTTAAATATCCGAGCTAGCATCACAAAACTCTATACTATAAAATATAACATTTATAACCACACGGAAAATTGTCAAATGAATGGACGCACTTCCAGATACAGGGTAATCACAAATAATTTTTATTTTATTGGATTTGTTGTTCGCCCCCAAAAGGCGTCCGTCACAGAAAGACACGTTTTCCTTGTTCCCCAAAATCAAGAATACCACATTAAGTATTTTTCGAGATATTCATCAAAACGTAGAAAAATGAAAGTGTTTCCATTATTTTGTCCAACACCTGTATTTTCACATTACAAAAAAAAAAGCTACATTTTTCTTGCATACATTTATCAGTATAAGCAAAAATATAAATATTTGTTACTCTTACTTTGTTTCTATCCGAAAACAATTTTTCCTGTATGTTTTTGTTACTTTTTATATAAATAACCGTAATTTGTAACACCCGCACAGAAATGAAACTGTACTCCTATAGCGCGTCAACAATGAAAATTGTCCCAGATAAAGAAATAAACTGTCAAAGATTCTAGTTACATTCAGAAACGATGAAAGAGTTTTGAAAAATTAAATTAAAAAGAAAGAAAGAAAGAATGATTATGCAAAGATTGCTTACATAAATAGATACGAGGTTTTAAGCATAAGATGCAGATCTACGTCGCTATACGCATTTAAGGGTTAAATTAAGAAGAAAAAAAAGTTATCGTCCAAACACAAAATTGAAATTTCAGTAAACTAATCTGGTGTGTCACTCACACGACCTTCTCTTATCCTGCATTTCAATTCTATTAAAAAAAAAAAATGCAGCTTTGCTGCCAGAAATTCTCTGTAATGCAAGAAAAAAGTCGTAAATTACGGGAAAATTACGTTGACGAAACGTATTTTTCTTTAATTACATAGAATTTCTGGATGCAAAGTTGCATTTTTTTTTTTTTTTTTTACAGTGTAATGATAGATTGCATGTCTTAAGATCAATAGCGTAATATAATATAGTTCAATGTACTTTTAAAATAATCTAAAATATGTTTAGAAACAGTTTTATTTGATATATAATTCTGTGTGTGTGTGTGTGGGGGGGGTGCCACCCCCCTCAACCACCCGATTAATTGTAGTGCCGACATTTATTTAAAAAAAAAAAATCGAGGCTGTTCATAATTTGCCTTTAAACTTGTCAATCTTTATCAATATTTTAAGTGGTAAACTATACGAAGTTCAAAACACCAAATTTGAGTTTCCTACAGTTATTTGTTTTTAAGTGATACAGATGACAAATATAGATACAGATCAACCGGTAAAAATTGGATTTTCGTAATTAGGAGACCTCAAAACGTGATATAACACAAAAAATCAGTGTTGAAAATGGAATTACAAAGTAATTTGTTTACAGTATGGGTATGAAAAATTAATTTTCCTTTCTGAGCGCTATTTGTAAACTGTTTGGCTTAATTTTAATAGCCCTGTATGTTGCTTATAAACAGTATGCACTTGTGTGCATACAAAATATTGTGTTCTGAAACTTAGTCTTCCATGGAAAAAATATCTAACACAAATGAATTAGAATTCCAGCTATATTCATGTACAGCCCCCAATATATCCAATTTTTTGGGTAGCCCTGTAAGCGAATGATGAATGATTTCCATATCACAATCTACACAAAACATGCTTTTATACATAAAAAAAAAAAAAAAAAAAAAAAAAAATTAAAAATTAAAAATTTCATTCCGTCTTGTTTAAAGCAGCCTATAGATCTTAAAGTGTACTTACCTGTAGTTTCCTCCATTTATCTTGGGTGGCCCTGTACATGAACCATTTGTATGATCTCTACAAAAAGTTTAGTGTAGCATCCCTATGTGATACATATTTAGAATACAGAGTTTGAACTTTCTGCTACTATTTGTTCTTGAGCTATACTGATAACATACACACACACAGACCAACCGCTAAAAACATGATTTTCGGATTCAGGGGACCTCAAAACGTGTCAATATAACAAAAACTCACTTTCGAAAATTTTAACCCAAAGCAACACTTCCTCTTCCACCTATATGGGTAAGAGGAAGTAAAAATGTATATTAATGAATCAAAAAGAAATTAATGTCTCGTTTTCGGTTGTAATCTATTTATAGTAAAAGTTCGAATAAGATATTTTAAACAATTTTTAAACTTTTTATTGGCAAAAGGAAATTCAAAAATTTTCTTAAAGAAATTGGTAATGACATGAATAGAAAATTTCTATAGCACTATAATATAAGTTTTCAACGGGGTTAGTGACTAAAAGTTATCCCTTTCATATTATTATCTTTAAAAAAGGGGAAAAAAGGGTTCACGCTTATCACATACTTACAATCTTCTTAGAGAAACCAAATTTCCCAAGGCATCGGGTTTTAGAAGTGTCACCTGAGATGATGTTAGAATTCTGAAAATGAAATTTCAAAGATTAAATTTTTGAGAAGATAAAAATAAAGAAAGAAAAAACTAAAATTTTATTTTCAGGAAATTTCTTTTACCTGTTTAATAAAAAAAAAAAATATATATTCAAGCTTTTTCTTTTTAAATTTTACATTTTACATTGAACTAAAAATATTTGCATAACTCTACAGACTATGTCAAATTATTTTCGTAACTTTTCGATTGTATATATAGGGGTACATACAAATGAAACACTTCCGTTTGCAAAGTCGTTTGCAACCGTTTGCAAGCGTTCCATATGTATGACTACAGTCGGCAACAAAAGTACCCGAGCACTAGCAAAAATTCCAATGTAAAAAAAGCACACTTAACACTGTTTTGTTAAATAAATCCTTGTTGAATCGTGTTCTTAGACTGACCAAGAACAGGATTCCACAAGGATTTATTTAAGAAAACTGTATTCAGTGTACTCTTTTTACATAGGAATTTTTGCTAGTGCTCAGATACTTTTGCTGCGGACTGTATTTGCAAAAAACTTGCAGAATTTACGTCATCGAAGTTGCAAGCGTTCCGTTTGTATGTAACCCATAGAAGAGTTCTTTATACCAGCAAGAATAATATATACAGTCGGTAACAAAAGTGTCCGAACACTAGCGAAAATTCCTATGTAAAAAAGGTACACTTCATACGGTTTTGTTAAAGAAATCCTTGTCGAATCCTGATCTTAGTCAGTGTAAGAACATGATTCGGCAAGGATTTATTTAGCAAAACTGTATTAAGCGTACTTTTTTTACAAAGGAATTTTCGCTAGTGTTCGGACACTTTTGTTAGCGACTGTATATACATATATATACACTTTTAAAAAAGAAATATTCTTTTAGGTAAAATAAATTATTACATTAAGTACTCTTAATACGGGAATGAAAAAAGCCATTATAAATAAAAAATGAAAAATTCGATGACATTTTATATGTATAATGATTTAAAGAACATATAAGACTGAAATAACGACTTCTAATATTTTGAGAAATTGTTGTCAAATGCTGTGAACAGGCTTACCAAGGTGCGAATGCAAATAGTATTTGCGACTATTTGTAATGACTCCTTTTTATACATACGTTTTTTATATTAAAAAATAGCACTGTGTGTACAGTCGGTAACAAAAGTGTTCGAACACTAGCAAAGATTCCTATGCAAAAAAAGTACAGTTCATACGGTTTTGTTAAATAAATCCTTGTCGAATCCTGGTCTTAGTCAGTGTAAGAACAGGATTCGATAAGGATTTATATAACAAAACCGTATGAACTGTATTTTTTTTTACATAGGAATTTTTGCTAGTGTTCGTACACTTTTGTTACCGACTGTACTTTGTAATATATTTCAACCAAATGTGAAGAATCATTCAAAAAGCGACCTAATCCTACGTCGCTAAATTAATGTCATTTGACATTTCACTGCTTCTTAGAAAGAATGACTAAAAAAATGATTAACTGAACTGATGATTTAATTATGGGTTAGGTTGGGTTGGTTGGGTATGACGTAGCACTAGCGCTGTGTTATGGGCAATTGGTGATGGTCTGGGCCTCACCCCTAAAGACGGAGACATGACATCACAATTTTGATTTTTCACGGAAGGGGTAGTTTCTCCGCTTCGGTGACCTCCAAAGGTATAACTGGGATGGGAACATGGAGGACACTGCGGCCATGGCAGATTTTACGTGCACCAGCCACCATGAGTGTGCATGACGGTCTTTAATTGGCTCGAGTATCGAATTCGCAATCGTCCAGTTACAGGTTCGGCGCTCTACCGACTGGGATATCGCGGCCTATGATTTAATTACGTTAAATATTAGACGTAGCAAAAGTTCGTACTTAATTCCATAGACAATTTTATGCGCTATTTAATTTTTTCCGTCGTGGAGGATCAAAATTGTGATGGTATATCTCCGGTCCTTCGTTAAGGGTGCATCCCAGACCGTTACCCATCACCCATAGCGCGGTACTAGTGCGAAGTTAAACCCAACCAACCGTTATTTCATTAATTATACTCCAAGGAATACAGCTGAAACGATGATTGAGTGACTCAATACAGCAGACTGCGATTATCCGCTAGCACAGGAAAAGAGCGGGGCCGAGAACAAGTGTTTTCTCAACAAAAAACAAAAACTATCGATTTAAAAAAAAGAAAAGAAAATGTTAATAGAAATAATTATTTACTGCTTTTGTTTTATTTTTTGTATAGTACAATACAGTATTTTTTAATTGAGTGCATACAGATTGCCCCTTGGTTTCATTGTCAATACTCTTTTTGAATTAAATCACGTATAAAATCATCTAGGGAGGGAACAGAATCAAGAAATTGGACACGTGCTTCAGTAATGAACGAATAATTATTGATTGCAATGTTATGTATCCAATTTAACATTGGGCCGCTGTAGCCCAGTCGGTGCAGCGCCGGAATCGTAATTGAAAGATTGCGGATTCGGTATTCGAGCCAGCCAAAGATCGTCGTGTACACTCATGGTGGCTGGTGCACGTAAAATCTGTCGTGGCTGGAATGTCCTCCATGTTCCCATCAAAATTATACCTCTGGGAGTTAACAAAGTGGGGTAGCCATCCTCTCCGTGTAGGATCAAAACTGTGATGGCATGTCTCCGGACCACCTCTAGGGGTGAGTCCCAGACCATTGCCCATTGCCCATTGCGCAGCACTAGTGCGACGTAAAACCCAATTAACCAACCAACTAATTTAACACTCGTCGCAAAGAATGAACAGTGACTTATTTAAGTGTACATTACAATGATGCTTCAGATTATTTCGATGACCTCGGTGATTCAATTAGCAATACTTTACAGTAATCTTTGTTCTATGGATCGATTAACAACCCTTTAATATGTTGGTTGGTTGGGTTTTATGTAGCACTAGTGCTGCGCAGATGGGCAATGGGCGACGGTCTGGGACACACCTCTAGAGATGGTCCGGAGACATGTCATCAAAATTTTGATCCTCCACGAAAGGGATGGCTCTCCCGCTTCGGCGACCACCAGAGGTATAATATTTGATGGGAACATGGAGGACATTGCGGCCACGACAGATTTTACGTGCACCAGCCACCATGAGTGTACACGACGGTCTTTGGCCGGCTCGAGTACCGAACTCGCAATCTTCCAATTACGAGGCCAGCGCTCTACCGACTGGGCTACCGCGGCCCCCCTTTTAATAAGCAAACGGTGAGAAGTTCTCTCGAAGATCTGCACGTGATTGTCACTGAGCGGTAACCGATCGAAATAAAGCAACATATGTTGTCGGTTGCTTTATAACTCGGTTGCGAACGACAGCAATAAAGTCCAATAATAGGAATTTGGAGTTTATTCGATAAGAGCCAATGAAAACAACCGTGCCGTTAATAATGTACTCAAATCACAAATAAATAAACAAATAAAATAAAATTAATCTCTGTCTAGATGTTTTTGTATACAATTCAAATTCATTAGCTGGGCAAACATGGATACTTACAGAGTTTCGAGATGCTGAAGCACAGGGAAATTCGATTTCTGGAGTATATGAAGCTCGTTTCCCGAAAGGTCTCTGATAAAAAGAAAGAATACAGTAAGTAAGCATAGAATCGATTTTTCCCTATAAAATGAAATTGTAATTCAAATCACTTTAAGTCACTGCCGTATTAGAACCCACACAACTCTTTAAAGTTTCAAGCATAGCGTGCAAATAAAAATGATCGGGACTTGTATAATAGAATCTTGCTTTAGGAAGTATTACGTTATTTTACCAATGTATTTTCTTTCGTTACAAAAATGTACAAATTAAAAAAAAAAAAAAACTGCAGTAAAGGTTTTTATGAATGAATATTGCAATAAGACAATTTTTATACACTATCAGACCATGATTTTCAATGATGGAAAAAGTGAAATAGGGACAGCAACCAATAAAATTTCCGCTTATTAATGTATTTGACAGAGAAATATTAACTGTTTTAAACAGATTAGTTTGCGAGTGACCATGCATAATAATAATAATAATTATTATTATTTTGCAATCCACAGTGCTACAACAGGGAGAAGCATTTTAATATATTCAGATGTTATTTTAAAAGGGGTCTAAGAATCTTAATACAAAGCAACTTACTACCACGAGCCATTCTAAGGATAAAAGGAACGACTTAATAAATAAATAAATAAATAAATACATTTTCAGATAAAATCGTATTAGTCATTTTATTCTATAACTATGTTCGAACTCCCATGTGAAAATGGATCCATGGTCATTTCCTTTCTAAATCTCATTCTGCTGAACTCTTGTATTAGAATTTTACCCCTTTTTTACGCCCGTTTACATTTAAGGGAACATTCTGTGCCGTTAGTAGACATTAGGTCTTCTAGCATATCATAGTAATGAGGGTGAGAGAAGGAGAAAATGTTTACAGGAATGCCAGAAAACAGCGTTTAGAAAAAGTGCTTTTCTAGGTGAATGACTCCTTTCTGGAATAGAATCCTATCAGAGGGGCTGTTTTGGATTTAAATCCAACAGTATCTGGGTCCATTTTATATCTTGAATCGGCACAGTGGATTTTAAATCATACATTAAATGACCCCATGCAAATTGTTCGAGATGGTGGGCATTTTCATATATTGGCGAAATTTGATTCGATACTGTATAACACAGCCGAAACAATCATGTGACAATGAATAATTCCAACTTACAGTTCTTGTATATTTTCAGGTACAAGTTGGGGAACTTTTCGAAGATCCCGGTGGTTGCAGAATAAACTTTTCTTAGAACAGTCGCACTCCTCTGGAGAAGATCTGAATTCTTGAAGAGGAAGTAAAACAAATGGAAAAAAATTACATAGGATTAACAGTAGATATATACATAGGAGATACAATGCGTTTACAAGCAAAAAGAAATACAGTACCCGCCGCTTTTTAAAACCACATGGGTCCTGCGCCAAAGTGATTTTATTAAGCGGCTGATTTTTATATCTGGCGAAAGTTTCTGCACTCAAGCAAAAGGTATTACAACCCTGAATTTATAAAGAAATTTCGAAGGGTAACGAATAATGGAATTAATAAACAATATTAATTAAATTTTGGCAGATAATTAATTTATTGTTGGCCTTCAAAATAAATAAATTATATAAAACCCAAGTTCCGATTAGAAGTCTGCTCGGGATGAAAGTTAGAGGCCCTGCCCGGTATGAAATCTAAACATTCGGCCCCGGCCCGGCCCGGTCCGGACAGAAGCGATAAAATTAGGCCCGACCCGTCATGGCCCAATTAAAAAAGAAAAAAAAATGCATGTCTTTCTATGAATAAGTTTTTTAGTTGTGTTTTGGAGAAGATTTATATAGCCAACCAATAGAATGTCCTTTAACAAAATTACTGATCTTTTACAAGACAATTCACGACTTGACCTTCTGTCGTCATTCGACGTCATGATGAAATTTAACCTATAGGAGTCTCCATTTAGCCCACAAATAAAGGACTATAGCCAATCATAGCGCAGCTTTTCCCCACAAACAAAGGGGAAACTCCGCCTCGTTCTAGTCGTCCATTATATATATATATAAACAGAAATTCTTTATTACAGACGTACAGAAGGCACAGGCAGAAAGACAAATCGAAAATATTAGCATCCATCAAACAATATAGAAAGGTATTAAAAAAGGTTAATGCTACTAAAAATGCACCTTCAACCATTTCCACTTATACACCGTAATGTATCGTATCATTTCATGTGATCAGGTAAACAAAACTTTAATCTAACCATTTTCAATAGAAAAGATGCTTTTGCACATCCTAAAAATGATGCTAATTTCATCCAGTGCACTGGGAAGTAGAGGAAAAGTTAAAGCGGAAAATTTTTATATCCTTCATAACACCTAAACTCTACAGACCATAGGACACAAAGTCTCATAGACAGTAACGCATCTCATTTCTTTGTAAATGTTGTGCCTTTATTTGTACATTTGTACATGTGCAGAAACTAGCAGTGACATGCATACTATTTTGAATAAGAAACCATCTAATATATTAAACCATTAAATAAAATATATCAATTTCGAGGCATGCTAAAAATATTTCGGGAAAATCAGATCGCAACCAGACAGATTGACAGACAATTAGGTTGAAGTTATAAACTTTTTTTTAACAAAATAAAAATTTATGTGACATACTAGCCTGAAAAATTATGTAATTTCAATGACTGAAAAAATATTTTATCATTTTCTTTTTTCGTTAAGAACGAGGAAGTAGAAAAAAATCTAGTCCGGCTTTGGTCCGAGGACAGGGCTTGGACCGTAAGTCCGGGCCCGTGCAGACCTCTAGTTCCAATGCGCTCTCCTTTTAGGAAAATTGACATCACTTTGCTTAAAGTTCATGTTTTTCTTTTAAATTTAAAATCTTTCCGTTTAAATTTCTTGTTTCTTAGTTATTTCAAAATAAGAATAAGAATAAGAATTTTTTTTTTTTTTTTTTTTTTTTTTTTTTAAATAATTAGAAAAAAAAAAAAAAAAATCACTTGCGAACCAAATCAAATTTGTAACGTATTATCGCAAGAAAGCTTTCCTTAAGATTGTTACTGAGACAAGTGACGGGGTATGTTTAATTTGTAACCATGCTGCAAGTGTAAAATAAATTTTCGATAACAATTGAAAACGGAGAACTTTTGCTTTAGTTTCTTTTTTATCAAAAAAAAAAAAAAAAAAAAAAAAAAAATCGCAGTATTTAAAAAAAAAAAAAAAAAAAAAAAAAAAAAAAATCGGAGTATTTAAAAAAAAAAAAAAAAAAAAAAAAAAATGTTTAGCGTTCATAAATTGCATTTTCGCTGTTAAAGAGTTTATTTTGAGTTTATTAACCGGTGATGTTGATTTTATTGAGCGGTGGGTTTAAAAGTAGTTTGTACTGATATGAATGCGGTCCTGGCAATTTGATCAGATTAAGTGACTGATTTTATTAACCAGTGAATTTATTAAATGAACTCTAAAAGTATTCGGCCCTAAATTACAATACATTTATCATCATTAGTGTCCCCATTATATGTATAATCAGCAAAAGAGAAAAAGCCACCCCTCGGCCAATTTCGTAGAAACACGTGACTGGTACCGATCGATCTGTAATAATGTCTAGTTTATAAAAGTACAGTTATATTTTTCTTTAGGGGGGGGGGCGTCTACATATTAAAACAGGCATCAACTTTATTTTTTTTTCTTATGGTACCGACCATTTTTGATAATTTTTTAAAAATTATTTGGATTAAATCATCGCAGTAAAAGGTATAGTTTATATATTTTGCCCAATTTTGCATAGAGTTAGTTATAAGCTGTCAAAGTATGGGCATACTAATGTTAAATGAATGTGACAAACATTCATTAATATTTTCCCGAAAATTATTATATTCAAAATTTTTTTTCTTTAATGCGACAGAATGAAGTGATCGAAACATATACCGTGCATACTTTTGATTAAAAATTTTTTTTGAATTATAAAAATGATTAATAAATCCATATTTGAAAAAATTATGAATTATGACCTACATTAATTTTTGCATACGAATAGAACGGGCATCATAAAAAATATGGGTTTTCAAATTTACAGCTCATTCCTAACATTATTTTTCGAGTTACAGCGATGTTTCATCTTTCATTGTTGTTAGGGGGTCATCAGATGTTAACATTTGTATCATCTAAAAGTAAATATCTGCATAAAACCTGACGGAAAACTATTTTAATTTACTTTTATGTTATTCTTATTGGTTTCTGAGCAAAATTTCGATGTTGCTTATACAAATTAATTTATTTTTGTAAAATTAGCGCAATGCAGGCGAAAGATTGTGGAAGAATTCCAAAAGAAAACAAGCCCCGCCTTCTGTATTCCTGAAGTAATAAAAAAAAAAAAACTGTTTATATTTATGTATGACTCTGTATGTAATGCACAGAAACACATGAAAAGAATGAAGAAGGTATGAAAAATGAAGAATTATACGTGATTACGCATTTAATATGAAATAATAAAAATGGAATAAAATCTTTTTTCTCTTACCGCA
This sequence comes from Salticus scenicus, assembly GCA_963930645.1. Lineage (NCBI taxonomy): Eukaryota > Metazoa > Arthropoda > Arachnida > Araneae > Salticidae > Salticus > Salticus scenicus. The sequence continues at coordinate 447,520 of CAWVNO010003088.1, forward strand.
TCCCACCATGTTTTGCTCCCTGTCGGCATCAGGTCTTTTCTTGAAAAGCTGGTCCCAGTAGTTTTTGCGAATATGGTCCTCTGGAAGAACACAAAAAAAAAATAATAATTACTTATGATTATCACTAGGTAGAAGAATGGGATAATTAAGATTGAAAAGAAACAATCCGAGTTCAAGTGCGACGTTTAAAGTTTCTCTTTTATAAAATAAATAAATAATAAAAATAAAGTAAAATAAAATAATAATTTCAGTTGTTCTTATTTAAATTAACGTTGGTGAAGAAGAACGAATACTTAAAAAAAAAAAATAATAATGATGTAGCGTCACTGAAGGAAATGAAGTATAATCGAATTTATTAAAGTGATTACGCGTTAATAAAACTATTTATGCTAGCAAACCCGTGTGACATTTTCGAATTTTATTTCCTTTCGTATTTCTTTTTAAAATTTGAAACTCATAAATATTATACCCATTTCACCACCTAATTAAAATTTTAATTTACCAGAAGCCAAATTATTATTAAAACCAAATTAATATTGTACAATAGTGAAACCAAAATCATTCAAAGAAAGGTTTTCAAATAAAATTCATGGTTCACGACCCAATTTTCAACTTCCACAGGCAGTACAGTTTTAATATAGGATTCCCACGATGCCTTTTAAATTTTTATCGCCATGTTGGCGATGACTTTTTATTAATTTTGGTATATTTTTTTGTTTAAAAAAATAAAATAAAATAATTCCTATTTTGATTGTGTTTTTTATTCAATTTATGATACAAAAGTTCCTATTCTGCATATATCTTTAAAGTATTGCTAGGTTTAAAATGACGCTTGCAAAGATTTTGAAGAAGCAACTGTTAAAAATACATTTTCCCGTAAAATAATCTCATCAGACAAATCTCGTCATTTTTTCTTATTAGCTCATTGAGCTAAGTCCGCGTGCTTAAATATTGTCCATGTATAAATATTTTTTTTTTATCCTCGCGTATTTTATTAGTTACACCACAATCGTATCGTTTCGATAAAAAATAATTGAAATTGGTCTACGTTAGAGAAATATTATATAGATTGTATAACGTTGTGTTGGTTTTTAATTATAATACATTTTCTTAAAAAAAAAAAAAAAAAAAAAAAAAAAAACGAGTTTTGCTGAATATGCTATGACTTTTTATTTATGTGTTAGGATTATATCACAAAACAATATTCTTAGATTAGCTTCACTTCACCCATAAATAAAGTTCTACTTATTGAAATGTGTTTGATAATGGCTGGAATTTCTCTACCGTTTCTGTTAAAGGTTTATAACACTTTCAAACATTATTTAAAAGTGCTTTTCAATTCAATGAGTCATTCTGATTCTATTTTTGAAATCTTGTCTGTCTGTTGTCGGATCACGTAAATTACATTGAAGGTTAAATTATGTAACGAGTACGCATAACTAGAAAGGGTTCATAATCTGTTCGGACCCCAAGAGTTTTCGTCCTCGTTTTCTGTTAAGGAGGACATTGTTAAATTATAAAAAGGCTCCTATTTTTAAAAACCAATTAGTTATAGTTTACGCTTAAAAATGTTTAGAAGAGTAAGTGTAACAGTAAGTGAGCAAAATGAAATAAAATTTTAACTATGGTAAAACGTTGTTCCACTTACTGATCCCACTTGAGCCCGCGTAAAAAATATTGAAAATTTCTCAAAGGCTAATTTACTGATGAAAAAGTAAACTTTAGTTCCTTTTCAAAATACTTTAAATTAAATCTGTCTTTCAATATGTATATATATATATATATATATATATATATATAAGCGCATTTTTAAATTTAATTATTTGGATATTAATCAGGAAAAAAAAAAGGAATTTTGAAGACAAGTGGAACAATTGCAGTTTTGACAGCATAAAGTTATTACAGTTTTCTTCAAATTTTTATGTTTCAACATATTTTCAGTACTTAAGATTTTTTTTTTTTTTTTTTTTTTGTTTTAACAGTGTTGTACGGTTCGAAAAATCCTTTACAGAGACTTCGGGTAAGTTCAGACCAGGAACTGTAAAATTCATCCCTAAAACCATGTCGTTTTTCGCGGAGTTCCTAAAGGTAGATTCCCAGAGACCACCCCGACCCCTCTCAAGGGTTGTGATTGCTTTTGTTGAAGCTGTCAGGGAAAAGAGCGATAAAGTCTAGCTATGGCAGTCTGCACTCCTCATTGAAACTCATTGAAACCTTTGGACAGCCCCTGCCCGCCTGTCCAGCATGTTCCCTCTTTCGTTCAAGGTTCAAGATAAACTGCTATCGGAGAATTATAGAGGGTGAAAGTGAAGAAGATAATATTTTTACAATCCTTATATAAGATTTATTGAAAGATAGAAAAAGAGCAGAATTTCTAACGCATTTAAAATTGTAAATTTTGTTTTCTCCATAATTATCTTTTACAAGTTTATAAAAATTAAATAAATAAACTAATTAATTAAATAATTCATAAATAAATTCATAAATATTAGAATCGCCCGGTGGTTGAATCTTTATTACTTTTTTAAAGTAAGCATTGAAATAAAAAATATAAAAATTCAAAATTTAAGTATAAAAAATGTTCTTAGAAATTACACTATCCATCAAAATAAATAAAAAATGAAATGAATGAATAAACAAATAAAATTAAAATTAATAAATATAAGTAAATATCATCATCTTTTTACTTTCCAAACACTATAGTGAGGAAAGTATTGTAATCATGTCAAAAATCCGAAATTTTAAAATTGTAAATTTTGTTTTCTCCATAATTATCTTTTACAAGTTTATAAAAATTAAACAAATAAACTAATTAATTAAATAATTCATAAATAAATTCATAAATATTAGAATCGCCCGGTGGTTGAATCTTTATTACTTTTTTAAAGTAAGCATTGAAATAAAAAATATATAAATTCAAAATTTAAGTATAAAAAATGTTCTTAGAAATTACACTATCCATCAAAATAAATAAAAAATGAAATGAATGAATAAACAAATAAAATTAAAATTAATAAATATAAGTAAATATCATCATCTTTTTACTTTCCAAACACTATAGTGAGGAAAGTATTGTAATCATGTCAAAAATCCGAAATTTTAAAATTGTAAATTTTGTTTTCTCCATAATTATCTTTTACAAGTTTATAAAAATTAAACAAATAAACTAATTAATTAAATAATTCATAAATAAATTCATAAATATTAGAATCGCCCGGTGGTTGAATCTTATTACTTTTTTAAAGTACGCATTGAAATAAAAAATATAAAAATTCAAAATTTAAGTATAAAAAATGTTCTAAGAAATTACACTATCCATCAAAATAAATAAAAAATGAAATGAATGAATAAACAAATAAAATTAAAATTAATAAATATAAGTAAATATCATCTTTTTACTTTCCGAACACTATAGTGAGGAAAGTATTGTAATCATGTCAAAAATCCGAAATTCAGATTTTGATGTTTCTATACGTTTCGAGGTCCTCTGAGTCCGTTTTCACTATTTTTACGATGATATATGTATGTGTGTATATATGTGTGTATGTATGTGTGTATGTATGTGTGTATATATATGTGTGTGTGTATGTATGTGTGTCTGTGAGTGAACACGCTAGCATCGAAACACTTTGTTGCTGAAAGTTGGTACATATATTGCAAGTCACCAAAGTACGAACCCTATTGATTTTGGTGAATCTAGCACTTATAGTTTTTTTTACAGGGACACCAGGAAAAATTCTTTATCATTAAGGTCTATTGGGCCAAATTTTTAAAAGTGCGATAGCGTCTAAACGTCTTATTAATCTGAGCAAAAAATTTGTACACATGTTATAGGTCATAGTTGCACGATTTGTTTAGATTTTGGTGAATTTAGCACTTACAATTTTTTTACAGGGTCACAAAGAAAAATTCTTTATCATTATGGCCTATGGGGCCAAATTTTAAAAAGTGTGATAGCGTCTAAACACCCCTAATCAAATATTTCTGCAATCTGCATAAAGAAAATCAAGATAAAATGGCAATTATTTGTAGAAAAAGAGCAGAATTTCTAACGCATTTAAAATTGTAAATATTGTTTTCTCCAGAATTAACTTTTATAAGTTTATAAAAAGTCTGATGAGAATCGGGATCCCGATGGAAAAGTTTAACGGCAAACAACGAAGTTAGTAAAGGTTTTTAATGTATTAATTTAGTAATTTCACTTCGTTTTTTAATTAATATAGTTTAATGTTAGGTAAATAAGTTAATTGAGTAAATAAACTAATTAATTAAATAAATAATTAGAACATTGAATTCAAATGTGGAAAAAATGTTTATTGATTTATTATCTTTAAATATGAACAGATATTACAATTTTTTAAATAAATTTAAAAATAATACATCAGTTAATGCAACTAAATTATGTTGTTTAAGAAAATATGATAAACTGTCATTAATTCATTATAGAACTTTAAAAAATAAAAGGATCGAAGGAAAATTTTATAGTAAAAAATAGAACAAACCTCTTACCGATTTTAATGAAACTTTGTATAATCATGTACAATTTGTGAAAAAATTACAGTAAGTGTCAAACATACTTGGAGGAGGGGGGGGGGGGACAGAGGAAAATATATTAAATTTTTAAATTACCATTTTAGCAATTTTAATAATATATTACCACTTAATTTTTATGAAGATTACAATGAGTGTATTATATACCTGGAGGGGCACAGGGGAGGGGGGGGGGTAGATGGAAATAAAAAATATTTTCATTTAAAACACCCTATTATAGATTTAAGCAAAAACTTTGTATAATAACATACAATTTGTGAAAAAAATCACAATAAGTATCAGACATACTTGGGGGTGGGGGTGGAGTTAAAGAGAGGGGGGAGACAGAGGAAAATAAAATATTTTTTAATATCACCATTTTACCGATTTTACCTAATTTCTCCTTGTAAAATTGATGCTTAACATCAACGAGAGTGGAAGTGTTCTATTTCTACATAGGGCGGGGGAGGACAAAAGAGACAGATTAAAAGAAGAAAATTCATTTTTGATTAACTTTTTTACAGATTTAAATCATATATCGAATTTTTGCATAACTCACTATAATTATTCATTAATAGTAATCGATACACACAAAATATAAATAAACAATAAAACAAACGATAATAAGTGTTGTTTAAAAAGATTATTTTATTTTCCATCTGTCCCCCTACCCCCCCCTCCCCCTTATCAACTTTAGTTAACTTTCACTATAATTTTAATAAAATGAAAGTGATAGTCGTACAAAGTTTCATATAAATAGGTAGCATGGTGATATAAAAACAAACATTTTCTTCACTCTGTCCCCCCCCCCTCCTTAGCAAATCGTCCAGATATGTGTACACTCACTGCGATTGCAATTTTTCATAAGCAGAAAGTTGCATAGATACAAAGTTTTTTTTTAATCGACAATGCGGTTGTTTAAGGAATAATATATTTTACTTCTATCTGCGTCCCCCTTGCCCCCCCCCCTCCCCACAAATATATAATGCACTCATTTTGAGATCTTCATAAAAAGCAAGTGGTAGCTATAGAATATGTCTTTAAAATCGGTAAAATGGAGATATAAAAAATATTTTATTTTCCTCTGTCCTCCCCCCCCTTCGTCTTTAACCCCCCCCCCCCCTATCCATAAGTATGTCTAACCTTACTGTGATTTTTTTCACAAATTGTACGTTATTATGCAAAGTTTTTGTTTAGATCGATGATAGTGTAGTTTAAAGAAGAATACATTTTATTTCCATTGGTCCCCCTTCCCCCCCCCAGGTATATAATACACTCATTGTAATATTCATGAAAATTAAGTGGTAGTTATAGAATATATCATTAAAATCTCTAACATGGTGATATAAAGAGTCTTTATGGGAGTGAGCTATTTTCAAAACTATAACCATATTATAAAAGGTAACAAAACCACTTTAAAACACGTATATACAATATTTTTATTAAAAACTACACAAAGCTTTTCGCTATCATACTAATAGCATCATCAGGTGTAATTACGTTACATAGAAACTAGCAATATATAAATAAAATTTTTATTTATATATTGCTAGTTTCTATGTAACGTAATTACACCTGATGATGCTATTAGTATGATAGCGAAAAGCTTTGTGTAGTTTTTAATAAAAATATTGTATATACGTGTTTTAAAGTGGTTTTGTTACCTTTTATATTATTTATACACGTGAAATGTTTTATAATTTTAAACTTTTAATAGTTTTTAATCTTAATTATAACCATATTATTTAATATTTTAGAGAATATAACATTTTACATGCTGAAAAAATCATTAGTGAATCAATCATTTGTGAAGTTATAAAATGTTTCATAACTTCTATCGACAAAAAAAAAAAAAAAAAAAAAAAAGCTAGATTCATTGTAGTAGTTCAGTCCATAAAACAACTCCTCTAGCGTATTTTGTCAAAGTTTCATAAGATTTATATAATAACTTTTGGAGTTATGATGTTTTGTGAAAAAGCAAAATGTTAAAAATCTCATTCTCAGAAAAAGCAAAAAACGTAATTAAAAACCAGATTTTACCTATTAAATAAAAAATAATTTTAATAACTTTCCTGATTTATTTCAAAGTTTTTTATTTCTTCTTATTATTTTTAAATTCATTTTATATTCAGTAACAAATTTTGATGCTTATACTGAGTAAAACTTTTATGAAAACAAACATTTCCGGTCACTTCTGGTTTCAAAAAGTTGCGAGTGACTAATATTTAGATGCCTGTAACTCAAATTCTAAGCAAGATAGAAACAAAATTCAAACTGATTTAGAAAGTTTAAATGTCAGGCTTTAATACTAAACCAAAAATAAAAAATCTTAGTTTTGACTGAAAATTGCATTTTAAAGGTAGGCAGGCGCCTTAAAAAGTATGTAGGAAAGAATTTAAAACTGAAGCTGTAGGAGATTTGTCCACAATAAAACATTAATAGACTATTACTTTTTTCCCCCAGATATTTTCGAGTGTGTAAAATTATTACCTCGCTTTATCTTAAAAATATATAGAGAGTATTATACAATGCTATAATTAACTGAAAAATTCCGTAATAAAAAGTATAGACAAAAAAAAAAAAAAAAAAAAAAAAAAAAAGTAATTTTCCTTCTTTCTTTTTTACAAGTAACTATGTATAACCAAAAAAAAAAAAAAAAAAATCGACAAATAATGACAAAAAATTAATAGTTTCTAAGTGGTCGTATATTAAAGCAGTAGAGCAAATGGTCTGGATATTACAAATTTCTTTCTATTATGGAAAAGAAATTATACTGATTTTTAGCATAATATTTCATTTTAAGAAATGGGGTACTAATTGTTATGAATTTCAATTTAACATTGAATATGGGAATTTCTGTAACTTTTTTTTTTTTTTTTTTTTTTTAATCTTTTGTTATAGACTATTAACACGTTGAGCGCCACGCAAATTCTTAAAATCCATTAAAATTCCATAATGATACCTCCTGTAATACATGAACATTAAGCAAATTTTAATAATTTTTCAATCATTAAATGTTATATTTTTAGTCTTATATCCTATTTTATATGCGCACCGATGGTTGACGCGGCTTTATATCATATTTGACACTGTCTGCCACCGATGGCTGACAGGGCGCTCAATGTTTTAATTTTTAATTTTTACTGCTTTTACTTTAGCGGTAAAACTTTCACTGAAATGTTTGAAGTATAACAGGTTCTGCACACTCCTAAAGTTTCAAGATGATTCCTTCAGTACTTAAAGATATATGACAAAATGTCTAGTATCTAGAATGACTGACATGGCGCTCAACATGTTAATATCGGTTTTCAATAAAAAGCAAAGCAGCGAATAGGCGGGCAGAGCTTTGCAGTGATTCATAAGTAAAGCGAGTAGAGTGGAGTCGAATCATCATTCATTAGGTCAATTATATGTCTTCTGAGTGCAATTCTCTTCAAAAAGTGCACATAATACTTGTATAATGTGTAATAGGAGTCGTGTGGTTGTTCTTTTTTTAACGCATTAGCGCCCAGTATCCTCATTTGAGGACAGCTAATAAAATGACACGTATATTTTTTGTGGTTTCTTGGAATGATTTCTGCTTTTTAGTGACAGTTTATAGCGTCACTCTAAATGATCCCTGAAAGTTTTATGTGCCTACTATTAATTATTATTTCATAATGTGGATAGTCATTTTAAGATTTTTCATTCGTCGCACATACATTTGCTTTTTGCGCAGGTATACTAACTTAAATCAAGTTGAATAATAATATATATTATAATACTTTACTTTTGAAATCTTCGTCAACATATAACAGGATATTAATCTGTTATCTCAAAGTTTTTCTATCTCGAAGTTTTCTCGCTAGAACACTAAACGTCAATAAATGAGGATAGCCTTGAAATTTAAAACTATCAGAAGAATTGTTTAAGTTAATATATTTTTCTGTCAGTTGTGTATATTAATTTAGAAGTGAAATAATCAGCTAATAATATTTTACAAAATTAATTTGGGCGTTAACGGGTTAATTACCCAAGATTACTATGAGCTCTTGATGCTCAATTAGCTTTCGTGCTAAGTATACTATTCTCAGAAATATTTTTTTTTTTTATGTTTTCTTTCATTATTCATATAAAAAAATATTTCATGTTTAAAAAGAAAAGATTGGTAAATTGTTTTTGGCGCTAAATGTAAACTAATATTTAAATGACTAACTTTTAAAACTATTATAATATTATTTTCTTATTTTAATTAAATAAAAATAATAATAATAATGAACATTTCAAAAATGGGGCTTCGAGATGCACTAAGACACCTCAAGCGAATTCTTGTTGAATCTCTTGACTGTACGAGTACCAACCTTACGCTTCGTTGTCCACAGACACACCGACACGCACAAACATTGGTTTTATATAAATAAAATATATTTATATTAAATTCCCTTTAAAATTCCTTCTTTTATAAGTTTACGTTTTTTGTAACCAAAAAAATATTAAAATTAGAAAAATAATTTTATTAACTTTTTAATACATTTAAGTTAATATATAACTGTTCAAATAAATTTAAAACACCAAACTAACTTATTTAAGTTAACTACTTATCTAATCGGCTTCTGTGGGTTTCTGTGGTGAATTATTTTCAACTGTTTGGTTTCCGTTCTCATTCTTTTCATTATTGTCATTAAAAATTATATATATTTGTGTGTGTGTGTGGGGCGGGGGGATTTATTATTATTATTATTATTATTATTATTATTATTTTTTACCTAAATTGTAAAATTATTTTTTTTTTTCTTTTACTAGACAGTTGTTCTGCGTAATACTGCTCAAATAAAGTGAGATATATGTAATATTTAATTCCGTAGTTTAAGTAATTTTAAAAGATTTTTTTCCGTGCAATTATTTACCAATTCATTCACTGTATTCAATAAAAAACAGCAAATTATCAGCTTCTTTATCAATCTTTTTTCCCTGTTCTAGAAAATCCCATGGCTCTCCTCTTTGAGGGACCATCTTTAACAAAATTACTCAAATGCAAAAAAGGTAACCCTACTCCGTACCAAGGGGAGATGAAGATAGTGATTGATGATCATTTTCCCCCACGGTGTTGTGTGGGATATAAGGGGGGGGGGGGGGGGGAAATCGCCTTGCATGTAAAAGAAGAGTGCCGATGATGTTATCGCAGATGTCACTCACTTACAGGAATCGTCAGGCAGAGCTTGCAATTTCCCACCCTATACAACTAATATAATCGTCTAAATCATTTTGGTTGGATGCGTTTAACGTCGTACTAGTACTGCGCTATCTAAATTACTTTGGTTTTTCATCAAAAATGCGCTTTTTATTGATTATTTACAATTCAGAAAGATGTAGTTAAGATATGGGAAAACATAACTACGAATAATAATTAAAGTGATTTCATTTTACAAGGAATAACTAACTAACTAAAATAAAAATAAAATTATGATTTAAAGTTTTGTTAAATAGAAAAAAGCAATATTTTATGACATATATATATTTTTTTCTTTTTACACTTTAACAGAAAACTAGCGAATAGATTACTGGTATATATTTTATTAAACTTCGAAGTGTGGCCACCAGCTTAAAACTCTAAACTAATATTAGAAACAATTAGAAAATAAACTGTAACAATGTGCAGGTAGTTAATAAATACTGGATTACATGTATATTAAGTGCTAGCAGGCTACGCCCGCTTCACTGGTCACTATTTTTAAATGAATCACTATAATTAATGAATTCTCAAAATTGCATTAATTTTTATCATGCGAACACACACACAAAAAAAAAAAAAAAAAAAAAAAAAAAAAAGAGAGAAAAAATGTTCTGATTGAAAAAAAGTCGCACCGGGTCCACACTGCCTTCGGCAGCGCAAGCCATTGTGCGCAGCGCGCGCATTTATATTTGACACTCTTAATGAATCACTATATTATCGTAAGGGAAAAACATAAGCATAAAATACCAAAAAAAAAACATCTTCTCTCATCGGTGGAATGATCGGTCCGGGTCCCCACTGCTTGCGGCAGCGTATAACACCGTTCCCGCACATCCTAATTATTTTCGACTTTAAAAAATACTCGCAATCGTTCTCTCGGGCTTTTAAACTAAATAATACTAATTTCCAACATTCTATCTGAATGTCTTTATTTTTACTCCTGCACCTGCCCTCCCTTCCCGCCCCTCGTAATAATTCTGTACTTTTGAAAATATTTGCAATCGATTTATCAGGACTCAAAACCTAACAACACTAATTTTCAGCGCTCTAACACTTATTTATATATTTTTGCCCCTCCACCCCTCCCATATTTTTGCCCCTCCATCCCCCTCCTATTAACTTTACAAAGTCGAAAATATCCGCAATCGATTTGTAAGTATCAAAAACCCTATGTACCAATTTTGAACGACCGAACTATTTTTATTTTATTTTTTTGCTTGCGTCCCCCCCCCACGTTCTGGCCTTCCTGATAACTTTACACTTTCGAAAATAGCCTCATTCGACTTGCAGGCCTCTAAAACCTATCTGTACCAATTTTTAACAGTCTAACTGTATTTCCATTTTTTTTGTCCCATAGCTCCCCTTTCCCGCCCCACCTGGGACGAAATTCTAAAATTAATGAAATTAGTTTTTATGCATTTGAGGGAGCTATATTTTAGAGCAAAAATCTTGCATACACCTTTCTTTCTTTCCTTTTTTTTTTTTTTTTTTTTTTTCTGTTTGCGATATAAAGGATTATTTCAAATCACGTTTTGCCCCCTCTCCCCCTTACTGAATTTCTGAAATTCCAGAAATTGATTTTTAGGTATTAGCTATATATTAGAGCAAAAAATTTCACATATATCTGTTTTTTTGTTTGAGATATATAGGAGTATATAAAACAACGTTTTGCTCACGTGAAATCACGTTTTGCTCCCTTTCCCCCCTTATGGACCGAATTTCTAAAATTCCAGAAATTGGTTTTTAGGTATTTGTGTTAGCTATATTTTAAAGGAAAAATTTTACGGGTATCTATTTCTTTCTTTGAGATATGAAGATTTTTGTGAAATCACATTTTGCCCCCTACTCCCTCTTAGGGGGCAAATTTCGCAAAATCGCTTCTTAGGGGGTACTTACACTATATGTTCTATAACCTGAGCCAGTTTCGAGTCAGTAGTTCCAGTAGATTTTGTTGTGCGTTGATGAGTCAGTGAGTGAGTGAGTGAGTGGAAGTACTCTTTCATATGTATAGATGAGCATAACATTTTAAAAATGTAAATATTCGGATACTAACATGGGCTAGAAATCTTCCTAATATTTTGATTGGATTTAGTTTGATACAATCGTCAATACAATGGAAAACTTTCAAGAGTAAATTGAAACCACCTAAAATAAAAACTGAATTAAGACGCGAGTAAAACAATGTTAAAAATTGTTTCTCAAAAATGAGCAAAATTGTCTCGAAATAGCTCCGAAACAATACATAATTAATTTTGAAAATCCCATGTACTCAATTTTGAGTATATTGACATGCTCAGAAATGGGGTTGACCACTAAGAATTCCAATATCCCCACATTTGAGCATGTCAGTAAGCTCAAAAATGAGGTCATGGTTTTTTTTAATTCAATTATTTTTTTATTTTAATTTATTTTATTGTTTCGGAGCTATTTCGAGACAATTTTGCTCATTTTTGAGAAACCATTTTTAACAGTGAAGTATTCTATCGAAGGTAGAATTATTATAAAATGGAAATATACAAGCGACAGTAAATATTATTATTTTACAGAAAAGCATTTATTAACCGAACAGGCATTACATTTTGCCTGATTTGTTTTAAATGATTTCGCCTCGTTTATATCATGCCCCAGTGAGTTTGATTCCAATTATTGAACCGAATACTATCACCTACCGCATACTATTAAGGGTATTTAATGCTAGATGCAATCCAGATGTAAAATTTCATTAATGAAAATCATTGCGGAAAGATTTTGTGTTTGGGTGTAGGATCATAAATTCATTGGACGAATTTACGGGGTTCATAAAGAAATCGGAGGGGGAAAGTAAATTATGTTCGATTTCAAAGCATTTGTCTTTTTTTTAGTAAGATTGCTATCATCTAATATAGAATTACACAATAATGTAATTTTGTAGACAAACTGTAAATAATGTAAAAATGTTATTGAGGAAAAAAAAAAAAGAATTAAAAAAAGACGCATATTTTTATAAACGTCCTCAAAAAAACTTTTTATACTTTTAAAATCCAACTATGCATTTTCATATCTTATATTTCTCGAAATAGGAAAATCCTTTATATTGCTCTCATTTTAAAAATAAAAGAAATGTAATCAACAAGATTTGACACTTACGTTCAGCTTTCGACAAAAAAAAAAAAAAAAAAAAAGTAACAATAACAATAAATTGCGAATAAGTTTTTTAATTAATAAACTTTGAAAAATCTTTGTCATTTTAAAAGAAAATTAAAACACCACCACCCAATGAAACACAGAAATAATTCAGTTTTTCTTTTCTTTTATTTTTGTCTAGAATTTTATTAATAAATAATTTTGTTTGATAACTTAAGCCGTTTAAATATTTTCTCTTGACAATATCCATTTCTTTGAATGGAATAACTTGGAGAAAGAGGAAATGAATAGAAAAAATATATTCACCGATCGCTTTGTTTAATTAAAAGTCAAACAAAATTATCTTGCGAGAAACACAGATACATTGAAACAGGGATTATAATAATACAAAAAAAAAAAAAAATAATAATTGGTTTGTTTATTCATTAAATTTTTTCCCCCCTTAAGTTCAATAATAGAAGTTGTTTTCATTGCCTATTTAAGTGATTTGATGCGTAATCAAATAAAAAGAATAAAAAATAAAATAATAAAATAATAATAATAAACGAAATAACCGAGAGAATTTGTTTTTAAAAATAGTTAAATATTTATCTTGTTGTTCTATGAAATTCATTGTTCTCTTTTCATAAACAATGTAAAAAAAAAAAAAAAGTTAGAATGCACAAAAACGAGCAGGTAAAAAAAAAAAAAAAAGAAAAGAAAAGAAAAGAAAAAATTGATAAAGATAAATTAATAAATTTTAAAAACACGCTTTTTTTTTCAAAATGTTCTAAATACTTCAATTTAGCGGATGTACGTAATTTGCATGTATGGTAGGTGCTCCAGTGATTGGCATGCTTCAGTAATTGACATCTATCCCGAAATAATTAATGAATAAAAAAAATAATAAAAACATACATTTTACATATAAGAGTTTTAGCATTTTATGTCAAACACTGGAACATAGAGTGCTAATAACTGGTAAAATGAATAACTAGCAGTGTCAAACACTGGAACATAGGGTGCCAATTACTGATAAAAGGAAAAACTGGCTGTGTCAGTGACTGGAACATTGAGGGGGTGTCCAATAAAAATTCATAAAAAAAAAAAAAAAAAAAAAAAAAAAAAATTGTTGTCAAATGTATATATTTTAACATATAGTATGTGGTTCTGAATGTCTTTCATACCCTATGTACTGTCGGTAACAAAAGTCTCCGAACACTAGCAAAAATTCCTATATAAAAAAAGTAAAGTTAATACTGTTTTGTTAAATAAATCCTTGTCGAATCATGTTCTTAGACTGACTAAGAACAGGATTCGACAAGGATTTATTTAACAAAACTGTATTAAGTGTACTTTTTTTATATAGGAATTTTTGCTAGTGTTCGGAGACTTTTGTTACCGACTGTATTAACTTAAGATTTCTAAAAATATTTTCTGATGACTAGAACATTAAAAACATCAGAGATTGCTCTAAAAGTGTCAATCACTGGTGCACTTACCCTATGCAAATTTTACACAACCGGATGACAGGAAATAGATTGAAATCCGACTACGAATTTTGAGCTGGAATTAAAGACACAGTACCTCCAAGTTCCACCCCTAAGTCTGTCACTGTTTAAGTATATATTCCCATTGGAGTTATAGATGTACGCGAATTTTTACCTCAGGGGGACGATAAGAAATGGGTTAAAATATAATCCGTGGATTTAACATGCACACGCAACTACAATAAATACAAATTAAATAAAAATGTTAAAAAGAAAAGAAAAAAAGGCCTCATGTAATTTTACAGCAGAAAGTACTGTAAAATTGTCCTATTGGACGGTTTGACCAACCGGAAAAAGAATCAGGGCTAATACACAGTTTCACTGATATACTTAGTCATTCTTTTGATCAAAATCAAGTTTGTTTATGCAGGCTCGGGAATCATCTGGATTTTAGTAATTAGTATGGCCTCATTTTACAGTAGGATGTAAAGTTTTATTATTAAAGGACCTTATAATTATTATTTTCGAAACCAAAAGATTGATGGATTGATTGGTTGGGTTTTGCGTCGCACTAGGGCTACGCTAAGGGCTACTGGTGATTCTATGGGACTCACCAATAGGATTGGTCCAGAGACATGCCATCACAATTTTGATCTTCCACGGTGGGGGACGGCTCCCCGGCTTCGGCGACCCCCCCCCCTTCTTCCCGAGAGTACAGCGTCTAGAATAAACAGTGTGGAAAGCGGCGAATAAAATTGTACTAAAAAAATTAAGCCTGTCACTAGATGTCATTGAAATCGAAGCTAGGGTCACGACAACAAAACCGAGACTCCCTATTGGTTAATAATATGCTTAGATCACGGGATTAAACTGACGAAACTGGGAAAAACAATTCAGGTCTTCGATTCGAGCAATAGCTTCGATCACAGCGACATCTGGGTAAGCTTAATTTTTGTAGCATCATTTTAACATCACGGTTATAGGCGATTGCCACACTGTTTATTCTAGACACTGTACCGAGACATATATTTTGGATAGGAACATGGAGCACAGAAACCAAAAGGAATACTTCTAATTAGAAAATTGTTTTAAATGAATTGATTAAAGATGACGTGTATAGTAAAAATACTCCTATTTTCTCAAAGAGGGAATATTTTTACATTATGATGGCAATAGGGTGTCTGTAATGTAGTATGCAAAGTTTTCTAAAAACAGCTTTGTACTGTACACACCACTTAATTATAATTTTTTTTTTTTTTTTTTTTTAAGTATCCTTTATACTTTGATAAATATGTGTGCTATTGTCATACATTTTTGAAGTTTCATGATAATTCGTCGAGTAATTTTCTAGATATTTTATAAAGCGTTGAAAATTGAATGCGTCCGGTCGTTGATGGCGAAGGAAGTGTAGATCATAATAAGCATATACAGTCATTTACAAAAGTTTAAGACCAGAAGCCGATTTTCAGTATTTTAACACATTGCATCATCTTTGCAGATTATTACGTCGTCTGATGTGCTGATTTCATCAGACGCATTCTACTGCTATAAATAAAGGTTCCCGGCACGTTTATCGCCAGTTGTTTATTGGATTTTCTCGTAGACAGTGCTGTTGTGTAATTATTGTAACTAGTATCGCCCAGTGGTCGAAACTCGACCATTTTTTTTTTGCAAAGCGATGCAAAGCAAAGTTATTGCTTTGTCCTAAACGGAATGCAATTGCAACACAGCTGCGGTAATTGTTTGCCGATATTCACTCTAACTGAATCAGCAGAGTTTTACTTAAGGGGGTATTCTGGTCTAGAAGCCTGAATATTAGGCATTTTTTAAAGTAAGATAAAAAAAAATGAAAAACATTTTTACCATCCATTTTTTTATATGTTTTTTATTGACATTTTGAGAATGTAAAAAAAAAAATCACAAAAAAAAAAAAAAAAATCGCCGAGATACAGGCCGATGGAGTGGGGGCTTAAAAAAAAACGGTGCGTCCTGGTTGACATGATTTCAACCCTTGTAGTGATCTAAAACAAAAAAATCAAACAAATTCTTCATTAATAAAGATGTCGCTATCGGGTTGACCATTTTCAAAAAAAAAAAAAAAAAAAAAAAAATGACAAAATGGCGTCGACTTGAAAAAAAAAATTTTTTTTACCCGACTTTTTTCGACCTTTTCGAATTTTTTAAAAATATTGAAAATCAAATTTTTTTAAAATCCAAGGCAGACGCGATAGAGAGTTGTATAAACAAGATATATACCAAATTTCAAAGCAATCGGTTCAGTAGAACTTGAAATATCATGCCAACCACCTCAAAAAAAGTAGTTTCGAGAAAAACGCGTTTAAAGTTTAGGAAACAATTCTAATGGAATATTTCTGAAAATAATATGTTATACTCACTTTGCATCAATCGGCGATCCCAGATCCATACATTGGGCCTTCCTCCTTCTCATAATTCAGCTCTTGAGAAGTTCTTTTTTTTTTTAAATTTCTAGACCAGAATACCCCCTTAATATAACTATCTCTCTCTGTAGATGTTAGCCTTTCCTGAAATGAGAGAAAATCGCAACGTGAAAACGCCCCTTGTTGTGTGATACAGCCCAGAAGCTAATAGGTACCATGTCAAACCAAGGCCCAACCAAGTATCAAATTCTGTTAAATTAATTCGATTGGTTCATAAAGTACAGTGTTTGAACAAAAAAAAAAAAAAAAAAAAAAAAGATATTTTTTTTCAAAAATGGTCGAATAGAGTTCGGGAAATTTCAAAACGTGTAACTTCATCGAAAACCGAAAATCTAAAACTTTTCTGAATCTTATATTTTCTACTTATATATGCAGAGGAAAGAATAATAAATCCACTTTTTAAAAAATAAAAATGAGTAGTCAATTTCACTTAATTAAAATGCAAGGAAATATCAAAACGTGTAAATTCATCGAAAACCGGAAATCAAAAGTTTTTATGTATCTTCTACTTGCTTCTTCTACCCACAAAAGCTAGCAATAAAGACACTTTTTTAAAAAATAAGTAGCCATTTTCAGTTAATTGAAACGTAAAGAAAGCTCAAAACATGTAAATTCAGCAAAAAACGGAAATCGGAATTTTTTCCGTATCGTCTAGTAACAAATATATTTTCCTTTTATTTAGTATATTAGTTGAATATTTATTGTTTAAATATCACCCTTTGAAATGAAATGTTTATGTTTACATTCGAAACTGGAAGTTTGCGATTTTTTTTTCTGGAGTTTTGTGATTTTAAATTAAAATTTTATCAATTTTATAGAATAAATAACTCAAT
This sequence comes from Salticus scenicus, assembly GCA_963930645.1. Lineage (NCBI taxonomy): Eukaryota > Metazoa > Arthropoda > Arachnida > Araneae > Salticidae > Salticus > Salticus scenicus. The sequence continues at coordinate 465,146 of CAWVNO010003088.1, forward strand.
CAAACACATGTAGACCGTAACTTATAGATAACTATACCCAAATATCGGAATTAAAATCGGCAGATAATTTCCGTTATTTTTTAATAATTTTTTACAAAATATCCAATGGACGATTAACATAGAAAATCTTTTTCATGGCTCCATGGACAGACAGTGACGTCATCACTTCGCTTGCGTATAGTGATGCTACATTATACAAATTACTGTGTCTATGGTTTTATTTGAGCTTTATGAAATTGCCAGATTTAACAACTTTCTACTTTTAGGTATTTTGTAATGTAAAGGAATACGTGTATAAAAGGGAAAAATGGGGGAAAATGCATAAAAAATAAATGTATTTTTAAATACCTTCTTGACATCGTAAGACAATAATATTTGTATTCGTACCTTTCTGCTAACCATACCTTTCGAATGATACCATTTTCAACCCTCTACTCCCATAATTAATATGTTAAAAAGGCACTACAAATTTTATGCTTGCCTATTAATATATAGATGAGTTAAAAACCTTCACTTACTGTTACAAAAAGGTCAAAAATATTGACCCTGCATAAAATTGAATTTTCTGAATGACAAATAAGTTCGAGGGTAAACGTAAGCAAGACAGCTGTGCATCAAACTATTAGTAAATTTAAAATTTAGGAAAAATTTGTGGACTTTAAGAATCGTTTCTTTTTCATACTTGGAGTAAGCCGAGGTTTCCTTGCAGGTTTATGGGATGATAAACCAAAATCTTTGGCCAAACGTGTTGAAATAGTACTCGAACTGACGTTGGTGACTTTTGCAGCCAGAGAATATTTAATCGTATTGCAGGAGATTCTTGGATTTCGTACGACCATCCTTATCACATGATCATCGGGTGAACTCGTTTTTCTAAGTCGCACAAATTTTTCCGAAATTTTAAATTTACTAATAGCTTGATGAACAGCTGTCTTGCTCACGTTTACCCTCGAACTTATTGGACGTTCAGAAAATCCAATTTTATGCAGGGTCAATATTTCTGACCTTTTTGTAACAGTCTGTTTTGTGCACTGTCTACGACAAAATCCAATAAACAACTGGCGATAAACGTTCCGGGCACCTTTATTTATAGCAGTAGAATACGTCTGATGCAATCGGCACATGAGATGACGCTGCAAAAATTGCGCAATGTGTTAAAATACTGTAAATAGGCTACTGGTCTTAAACTTTCGCAGATGACTATACAAGAAATTCGCATGTCTTCAGTGAATATAATAATTGTATTTAAAAAATAACATATGTATTTTTTTAACATTTATTAAAGCTTTAATTGTAGTTAATAAAGAGTATTTTTAATATACGTACAACTGTTTGTTGTTACGCAAGCAGAATTATATGCTTATCGAATCAACACATTCTTACAGATACTTATTTCCTAAAACTAATATACCTGTTTCGCAAACATGCTTCAATAACATGTATCTCAACTCCGGAAGATTAAAGTAAATTTAATCAAACAACGTTTTCAAACGGGTGGTCATTTAAGTAGAGGAAATATACACTTAACTTATTCTTCAATATTTGTTTAATGCGTTTGGCAATATCATGGTTTGTATCTGCACATTTCCAATAAGTGACACAGCAAATAAAATTTAATGGTATGTAATCAGATATCAATTAAGATAAATCCTTCAATTTAAACTGAAAACTATCAGTTGAAAAGCACTGATATAATTTATCTTTGAAAGAGTTTCATATTATAAAATAAATAAATAAAATTTAATAAATAGTACAAGAAAACTAAAATCCTTGCCTGGACATAAATTTAGGACCAAAGTTCGATTTTTGACATAGGTTTTTCGTCTTTACGTATTTGGGAACACTTAGATTTTGTAATAGACTACTTCATGTTATTTAAAAGTAAGTCATAAGTTGACGAATTTTTAACATCACTGCTCCAGTTGCTCAATAATTCCTATACAAAAATCATTATCGAATCATGTTCTTAGTCAGTCTAAGAACATAATGCGACAAGGATTTATTTAACAAAACGGCATTAAGTGTACTTTTTTTACATAGGAATTATTGCTAGTGCTCGAATAATTTTGCTGCCGACTGTAAGACTGAGCATACAAGAGTTGGGTTGGTATAAAAGAAAGTTGCCTGTTATTCAAATTTAACTGTTTTGTTCTAAAGGAGATATAGAAAGCGATTATGGGAAGTTGCAAAGCTTTTCGTATTGAGTTAGCTATCGGCATTTTAAAGATTGATACTTTAGAGAAAATGAACTGAATCGTTCTCTGTTTTATTATTATTATTTTTTTTAAATAAGATTTAATTTTCTGCCCTTTCTTGGGGTTTCTCGACGTTGCTAATATTCGAATTTCTAGATTGAGATGTTACGGAGGCGCTTCGCAATACCTTCGGAGTTTATCATATACTAAGATAATTTAGAGCGGATTATTCCTTAGGTTAACTCAAGAGTGAGATTCAATTCAAGATTGATGAGTTCGTTATTTTATAATTTCTTATAATTTAAGATCCGTTTTAAGATTATTTAAGTTTAAAACATGTGTGAAAGGCCCACCTTTCTCTCCGTTAAGTTCAGAATAAAAGAAGTTATATTTAATTAGCTTGTCTTCATTTGCATTATATTGATATTTGAGTAGTTAAGATGGGAGAAACAAATTGGGATGATGATACGCCTTTACACATTATTATTTTTTATTCTTTTATTTAGTTTAAATGCACGCTTGGAAACCGTAAATAAATAAAAAAATACTTTCTTTTTCCAATACATTGTTTTACCCATGACATGTTATTTTCAGCGTTCGTTTTTCGGAAACTTAAGCTTTTATTTAAGAATATTATTTTCTTTGCAAACCATGGATAATTTTATAAATACATGAATCCCACTTTGGGTACTTGACTACCCCACAATGGCTTGATAAAAAGAAAGATAAAAAAAAAAAAAAAAAAAACAGTTGCAACGAAATAAAAAGAAATTTTATAATACGTGTTAGATAATAATTTTTGAAAAGGAATAATGAATTTTTAATGAGAATATTTTAGTAAAACTTATAAAAAAAAAAAAAAAAAAAAAAAATCCAAATAAATAAAGTGAATCTACATAAAACTGACTCCCTATCAAAGCTATTTTGATTTGTCTTAGAAATTCTAAGAGACTAAAGGAAAGTTGCGTGCTGGTTATAGGTTGTATTCGAACCGAGGTCGTTTTGGTAGTAATCCAGAGACGTACCTCTGGACAAAAGGTTAACCCATTGTTCATCGGTAAGTTAGGATTATCTACCCTTGAATGGCGTTGATAGCGTCGCTACAAGACTATTTTCATTAGAAACTATTGTTATTATTGTATGCAATATAAAATTTCCAAACGTTGTAATCAATGATCCCTTACTTTAGATTGCATAGAACTTTAAAAGGTGGAAATGGATACAAAATGTTTATTAATTATAGTATATCCGAACACATCGCTCACAGTTAAAAATTGTGTGCAAAATTAAACCGAACCTTGCTATTACAGTAGCTCTAGCTATAAAATAGTGAAACATTCCGCCGTGATTTTATGATTTGGTACAAGAAGCATCCAATGATGTGAGAATGTTTCACCGTCTTATGGTTTCAGCTACCGTGTTACCAAGGTTTGGTTCAACCTAGAGCCTAAATTTTTGACAGTGTAAATAGGTTGTGTTTCTATGCTTTTCACTAACTAGGGGGTTGAAATCTTCCTCCTCATACATTTTATTTATAAGATTAATGGAGATGTTTACATTCATATTTTTGTTACACTGCTTTAGATACCTAAACATTTCAGGAACAATGGGAAATAGGTTATGCAACCAAGCACTCCTCCCTTCATTTTTACTCACTCAGCCTACCTTCCATGCCGATGTGAGCGGGTGAAAGTGTGTTGGCAGTTAATTGAGCTTCGACTTTCAGCCAGTAAGGCAGGACACGTGTTGATGCCTCTAAGTCAGAAGGTTTCATTTTCAGTTATTTTGAATACCTTGTACAAACATTCATGTGAACATATTCATCCTAATCATACTTGGTATAATTATAAGTGTGGAGTTGTATATAAGTGGAGATTAATGTCTGAAGAATTAATACTCGGTTATTACAATGGAATAGTCGGATAAAATGGAATACCTGTCTATCTCCCTTTCTACAGTTGTGCAACCTATCGAAAGCACGTCACGTGTCTTCGTTAGCCCTCAGATAGCTCACACTGTGTCATAGAACTTCTTTACTTGATGGAGATTCAGGCATGTTTAGAAGTAAGTACTACGAATTCTGTAAACTATTTACAAAGTAGTAAAATCGAGTGAAAACGTCATTTCATTCAGGGGAGATAAGTGAGTGAGTAATCTGATTCCCATGAACTTATTTCTACCAACAGGTGGTGGAGGTTAGTTTATTCTCCAAAATGGCGATTTGGAAAACATGTAATACACACTATTCCGTATTATTTGCGATTTCTTGTAAGACTTGAATGTTGGTAATTTTTTCAATTATAACTTCAACATAAAATGTTTATATTGCAATTAATCCCGATTGCATGTAAAAAGTTCTACCCTATTCCCTATTATTCTTCAATTAAATGTGCATTCCATATTTTCCTTCATAACTATTCCATGTTACCCGCTTGGTCCCTATTACCCTAAAATAGCTTTTATTTTTCCTAACCAAAAATTTTACATGTAAACTCTTTTTTTTTTTTTCCAACATAATACCAAAACACTTTAGCAACATTGTCTGCAACAATCGAATCTACAACGATCCAAAATATTTCAGTTTATTAGGGTGAGTTTAAATAGAAATGGCATGTTTACAAAATATCTTAACTCCAAAGTGTCCTAATATTTTGTCACCCATTTGCATGTAAAGCCCAACGAAAATACGAAGGAAAGTTTTTTAAGTTCCATTTAGATAAAGAAGAACGCATTGGCTCACCATTTAATTAATAACTAGAAGGCTTTGACCACTGCACTGTTTATAATATTGCGCTGGTCATATATATATATATATAACCCCACAATTCTTTTACATCACTTTCTAAATGAAACTTAAAAAAATTGCGTTGAATTCACTGAAACCTCGTTTCGATACGTATAATTTTTGGCATCAAAGTTTCTTTAACCTATTCCTTTCCGCTAGATGCAATGTGTCGCCCTTTGGCGCAAAATGTAGCACAAAATACAGTAGAGCCGTTTACCTAACATTCGATTTGGATTTTTTTTAACCCTATCACTGTATCTTAGAAATGAGACATTTATTCTTTAGATAAAAAAATTTAGACCAATCCTGATGTTGGTCATTTGTATTTTTACACTCGAGTAATACGCTATGACCTCGCAAAATACGATATGTATTATTATTTTCAGCAAGTTAAAAAGGGTTTTAAGTCTTCTTGGGCCCCAGGTTAGTGACAGGATTAAGTAACTGGAATAATTTTAATTTAAATGGCCATTTCTGAATCCTTCGTTTATTTCGCCTCTCTTGGTACCTTTCAAGTCTCTCTGTCATGAGCGGTTAGTGAAATACAATCCTACTTTAATAGTATGATTTTAATAGTATAGATAAATTCATTTCATTGTTTTCGATACGTAATATAATAAACTTCGTATTGAAATGTTAACTAAAGCAATGCAATATATGCAAGCGGTCAATTAAAAGAACACTATACATTTCCTGATAAATGTGGCAACGGCATCATTCAATCTTGCAACTAAAACTATATATTATGTTGTCTTCTAGTTTTCAATCAGATAAACATAATCCAATAGATTTGGAAGGCATAGGAAGGTAATGAGCGTTTAAATTCTCCCATCAGGATTTCTCTAAAATTTTGAAATGGGACGATTTAAGCTCAATCGTAATAGAGTAATCTTACTGTTTCAGATTAGGAAGCATCAAATGACTTATCTGGGAACTCCAATTAACTTGGATTATTATTGGATCATTTCAATAATAGCGTCATTTTATAGTCGCTATGTTCTCTTACAGTCCCATCATTTGTTCTATAGAGAAAGCTTAATCCAGTTTAGTTTAATTTACAATAAATTAGCTAAAATTTATGAAAAATCACCACAGAACTGTGGCGTTTAAAAGTAATAAGTACAAAACTTTGAATATACGCCATAAAATGCAAGAACTCGCAACAATTGTTTCGGATCGAAAGCAAACGCGACCCTTCGTCAGGCGAACAAAGTAGGCAAGCTGCCGTTTTGTTTGGAGCACTCGTGCTTACTTTGTTCGCCTGACGAAGAGTCGTGTTTTCTTTTGACCCGAAACAATTGTTGCGAGTTCTTGCATTTCATGGTGTTTATTCAAAGTTTCGTATTTATTAGACGAAATTTAGTTTAAGCAAAAAATAAACACATCTGTTTTCAGTTCTGAAGCATCCAGTCACTTAGTTCTGACAATAAAAGTTTAAAATAATAGATAAATAGATAATTATTTTATATTTAAAATTTATGCTCGTTGATATTACAGTGGTTTATTTTCCCTGACACGTAAAACAATCATGCGATTAAAATAAAGTATCTTATCACGAAGAGAGTAAAAAAAGAATAAATAACATAAATAGAGAATAAATAACAATAAACTGCTCAGTAACGAGTAATCTAAATGGACGTTGAGTCTCTTCATCAGTAAAGACGCTAGTTCATTATAGGCTACATAAAGAGTTACATAAAAATTTACACCGTAGTCTAATTGCTTTGGAATCTGTTTCCAAATGTGACCGAGCACTTGAACTCATTTATTTCGCGTCAACCTGCTGATTGGCCTGCTGTCCCTAAATTCGTAGATATTTTATCTAGTACCTGTATTACTATTAGTCCTGAAAACTGAATACTTGTGCTGCTATGCATTTAAACACGTTTGAGAAAACTGTTATTCATAAAGTAGTCTTTACGATTGTATCCAAAATGACGTATTTTCTCACTCATTTAGCTTGATCATCACTTTGGATAGTTTTATAGCTCTCGTTTTTAAATATTTATATTCTTATTTATTGCAATAATAATTCTGATTAATCAAACATTCTTGTGTATTTATCTTTAATGTGCACAAACATCAAACCGTCTCAATTATATATCTTAAGGTCAAAAACTTTTTTTATTTACGAAACCAAACTTTAGTTAAAATACCTAATTTTCTAACCTTGCTCGTTTTATTTCGTCTTTGCTTAAACCTCTTACCTTAGATTCGCCCTTTAGTTTAAATTCTTCTTTTCATTTTGTTTCTGAATTAAGAAATTTTAATGCCCACCTAAACTGTATAATGATTTCTTTAGATATTGTTTCTCTTTTTATTTCCATCCCTATTAAATTTGCTTGCGATATTATAAGAAAAATGTATCCTACGGATTGTACTCATTCTACTGTAATGACCCCCCCCCCCCTCCTCTTCTTCACGGAATTTTCTCATCTGGATCCCATGGACTTGACGGGAAGCAGAGACACGTTGTCTGCCTCAGTGAAAGAATATGGATGCTAACCTGCTCTTACTATACTGTTCGAATTAATTGGGACAAATGGAAAAAAACGATTTTTTCTAAAACATTAGCTTTTAATCATTATATACCTTAAGTAAACTTATAAATCTCTGTATTAGTACGAAGTATGTCCTCCTTTAGCAGAAATGACCTCTTCAACACGTCTTGGCATTGACTCCACTAGTGTAGCGCACATGTTCTTGACTTCATTATCGTGGAACCACACTTGTATAGCACTTTTTATCATTTGTTCTGTTGTCGTGCAATTCATCTTAGCTAAACGATTCTTGAGAATATGCCACAAGTTCTCAATAGGATTTAAGTCTGGTGAAATACCAGGCCAATCAAGCACTTTTATTTTATTTTCCCGCACAAAAGTCTGGACCAATTTCGAATTATGACAAGGGGCCAAGTCATGTTGAAATGTTCCATCAAATGTTTCCATGAATGGAACAATCCTACTGCGTAACATTTCTATGTATTTGACAGAATTCATCATTCTTTTAAGAGGAACTAAGCTTCCAGTGCCAGTTGTTGTGAAAAAACCCCAAAACATCTGTTTAGAAGGGTGTTTTACAGTCGGTTGGACATGCTCTGGTCGCAGAGTTTCACCTTCACTTCGTCTAACTACACTTGATTTGTATCCCTGCACAAATAAATGTGTTTCATCACTGAAAATCACCTTCTTCCAGTCATTAACAGTCCATGATCGGTATTTTTTGGCCCATGCTAAACGCTTTTTCATCATTTTCTGAGTTCGAAATTGTTTTTTCCTCGGTCTTCTTGCCTTACGGCCAACTTCCAAAAGCCTTTTCCGTACAGTTGAGGTACTCAGTTCAACACCACAATCCAATAAATCCCTTCGAAGGTCTGTGCTTGTCTTTCTTGGATTTATTTTGATATTTCTTATTGGAATTTTATCAGTTTTTGGAGTAGTTTTTCATTTGCGCCCACAATTTCGTTTTCATTTTGGAGACGATGATCCGGAATCTTGAAATGTTCTTAAAATTCTTGAAACACTTGATTTGCCCACACCAACTGCCATAGCTATATCTCTCACAGTCATACAAGTGCAATCATTAAGAGCGATTATTTTAGAACGCTTTTTCGGAGTGTTATCCATCTTTGAACAAGAAAAGGTGACACGTGTTATACGGAACGCAAAATTATAACCACCAGCGGCCCCACTGAAAGGCTCACAACTGAACTACCGATACACTAAAACCAGTCAAACGAGTAAATTATAGTCAAGGTCGATCCGTTACACTACATCTACGCAAATATAACCGGTTTGAGGCGGTTCGGGACATCACTGGTAATCACATACCAACTCAGACAAGAAAAGCATGTTTGTCGCAATTAATTCGAACAGTATAGTAGTGTATTACCGACGCCATTGAACTTGATTTCACACTGTCTTTTGATGATTCCGATGTCCAGCGAACTTATCAAGGTGGGGCGTCTTAGTAGCGCCAAGCTCGCGGTCAAGCAACTGGCCCGGTAAAAGTTTTTAGGTGTGGTCCTGAATCCTGGGAACCTATAGGGTTCCTGAAAACATCAGGGGTGTTTATTCTCCTCTCCAGACCCAAGAGTGGAGAGGAGAACAGAAAAAGGATCTCTAGATCTGAGAGAGGCAGAAGAGCTGAAAAAGAGGAACGTTTAATTTTTTTTATTTTAATCAGGCATAATGCCTATACCGTTTTCATACTTTTTTGGTATTGTAAATATTGTAAATTTGATCGTAATTAAACTAGAAAATATAATATAATGGCTCTGCTTTATTCCTGTCTAATCAATGACTTTTTACTTTTTAGCTGTTCGGATATCACGTTACACACTACTCTTAATATTGAATCTATTCTTAAATTAGTTTTTTTCTGTTTATCTTATAATTGTTTTAAATTTAATGATGTATATTATAAACAAATTCGTGGCACGTCTATGGGCTCACCTGCTAGTTTTTGCATAACAGAAATTGTTATGCTCTTTTTGGAAAATATGATAGTTTAAGTGAAAAAATTCCGTTTTGGCGGAGACACGTAGATGACTTTTTTTTATTAACTGAAGAAAAACATATAAATGAGGTCTTTCATTTTTCTAATTCGTTATGTTCAATTTACTTTGGAAATAGTACAAAATAATAGTTTGCCTTTTCTTGATGTTCTTGTTGAACGCTCTTCGAATTCACCTAATATTTTTCAAACTTCTGTTTATCGTAAAGCCACTTTTACGGGTCACTATTTAAATTTTCATTCTGGTAATCCTAATTCTCATAAAATTGCCGTTTTTCAAACTTTGGTTTGTAGAATTCTTCGATTATAACGAGTACCCTCTTAACTGGTTGAAACGAATTTATCGTGAAAAAAATTATCCGCTTCCCCTCTTCTTCCTTCCCTCTTACAATTTCCCTTTCTCTTCCAACGCAAACGAAAAACTCTCTAATTAATAGAAAAAATTATATTTCTATGCCGTATTTTGGTTTTCCTTCAAAATTTATTGCTAAATTATTTAAATCACATAATATTTATACAGCTTTCGGGCTGATTAATCAATTAAAAAACTTTCTTTCTAACTTTAAACCTGTAACCTCTTCTTTGGATCTAACTGGCGTAATATATTTAATTCCTTGTAAAAATTGTGAATATGTTTATATAGGTGAAACTGGCCGTACGGCAAGAATTAGACTACAGGAGCACAGATGACCATATAAAAATTGCAATCAAAGTTCTAAAATTGTAATCCATTCAATAGAAACTGATCATATTCCTGATTTCTATAATATAAAAGCTTTAAATTCTGGTATTGATAATTATAAATCACGTATTCTCCTTGAGAGTTGGCACACTGCCAGCTATCTTCACACTATCAATGAAGCATGCGCACTGGTTCCACAATATTCTGTACTTATATAAATTTCTTGCAAATTATGTTGTATTGATACTGATGAGGAAACTCGGACGACTTTCGAAACGTATAAAATTTTAATTGTTTTTCAGTGTATATACACTGAAAAAAAATTTGATTGTTTTTAAATGTTTAACTAAAGTTTTGTCTCGTAAATAAAAAAGTTTTTGATTTTAATTCTTGTGTATTTTCATTTTATTTTTACAGTTAACAAACTAATAAAACGTACAGATCTAATAAATTTATCATAATGTAATTGTACTGCAATATACTGTAATATAATAGTAAATCTAAAATTTAATTTGCATTATTTTATATATATATATATATATATATATATATATATATAAAGGCGAAAAAAAAACTCATAATAAACAAAGTCCTATTTAGTTAAAATTATCTGACATTCAGTTTAACGGTAATGTTTCCGAAAGTCTGACTATAGCCCAATCAGCTAATCGACTTTCCCCGCTTCCGACATCAAACCTGATGTTTCCATTTTCTAGAACAGCACTTGGTTAAGCTTGGTTGCTATTAAAACACGAAGAGTCAATTAGCACTGATTGTGTGTGGCCAGTATGAATCTCTCGAGTATCGGGTGTTTGGCGGTGTCTGGTTCTCACTAATCTGTTTTGTACGGTCAAGGGCTAAATTTCGATCACAAGTCCTCGGGCTACAAAAACAGGTTAGCTACCCTTTTCGTGGAACATCAAAATTAAAGTGGTGTGTCTACAGACCGCAATTCCACGACTCAGAGACAGACTCATAGATTACGAATTCGCCCATTGCGCAGCTCCACTGCCACACGCTAAGCTTTTTAGTATCAACATGCACTTTTTTCATAGCACAGAAATGGCATCTCTTTTTCCCGTATATTCTTCGGCTGGCAGTAGCTCATTAGGCAGAACGTCGAGCTGGTAATCGGATAATTGCAGGTTCGATTCTCAAGCTTGCCAAAAACATTACATTAATGACAGATGATATGTGTAAAATATGTCATGACAACAACGTTTGCCACGTCTTGACTTCCGCGTAGAATAAAAAATGTAAGGGCATTTCCGCGAACCACATCTAGGAGTGAATTACAGACCGTCGTTAATAGACCCTTAGCTAGGTCTAATACGATGTTAAATCAACCTTAACACAATTTCACGCATAAATTTTATTTGTCCTTCATGAACTGTTCGGTGCGGAGTAATTTTGTAATTTACCACATCAGGCTACTTAGAATCTGTGACTCTCGGCTACAGTTCCGAATTGGCTTTGCTCAGGATTTACTTTAGTGAAGCAGAACATAAAGATAGTTCAGCTTAAACGATAGAACTTACCACATGCCCATTCGTCTGAATTATCAGGGCAGTCCATCTTCTTGTCGCAGTTCATTCTTTGTTCGACACAAACGTCAGAGCTGTTGCAAGGAAAGTATCCGGTTGGGCAAGGCGCAGACACAAGGTGAGGGTATTTCGAATGCTGGATAGAGTGACTACCTATAGGAATAATAAAAAATAAATGCATATCTTCATTAAAACTCATACAGTGAGTACAAAAAGTATCTGCACACATAGATTTTTGTTTGCAGTTAATAAAAGTAGCATTAAGAAATAAAAAAATTGGTATTGCTAAATCAGAATAAGTTTACTCATCTAAATAATAAAAAAAAAAAAAAAAAAATCAATAATATAAATAAAAAATCTTTTTTGTAGCAAAATTAAAACATGTACAGTCAAAAAAGTATTTGCACACTCAACTCAACTTTTAACAATACTGCATTTTTACGTAAATTATTTGATATTCATCCCTCAGTAAATAACATAAGTAAGTAATTACTTTATCATTAGATTGTCGATTTCAAATTGTGATGGCACCCAAGAAATGTGAATTGTCAAGTTCGTTGCGAGAAAAAATTGTTTCTCTTCGTGAAAATGGCCTAAGTTATCGAGAAATAGGCAAAAAAGTAAATGTTTGCTTCTCTACTGTTCGGTATGTTGTAAAACGTCGTGAAGAAAGAGGATCTACCGCAAATAAGTTGCGTTCCGGACGTCCAAAGAATCTTTCAAGCGAAATAAGTGGAAAATCATAAGAAAAACAACAAAATATCCATTTGTTAGTGCGATTACATTAGCCAATGATGTCGCTTCAACATCCACAGTTGAAATTAATGTTCGAAATGTTCTACACAAATTTATGGGAGATCTCCAAGGAAAAAAAACTTTCATAAATGAGCGAAATAGACTGAAGAGACTTGAATTCGCTAGGGATTATATCAATAAGCCAATTGATTTCTGGAGAAACGTCCTACTCTCTGACGTGAGTAAGTTCAATATTTTTAAATCAGATGACAAGAGATTAGTTTGGAGGAAACCTGGCACTGCTTTCCTTAATAAAATTGTATTACCTCCAACTAAATAGGGAGGAGGCTATGTTATGGTTTGGGGATGCAAGGCTAGCAAAGGAGTAGGTAATTTGTGTTTCATCTTTGGGAATAGGACAGCTCGAACCTATGTTGATGTGTTGAGAGATAATTTGCCAAAAAGTGCAATAAAATTGGGTATCAGTGATTCGCACTATTTTCAGCAAGACAATGATCCCAAGCACATTGCCGGTAATAATACGAATGTGGTTGCTTTATAATGTGCCCATAAGACTTGCTACTCCACCACAATCACCAGACTTAAATCCTTTGGAAAAATTGTGGAATTCTTTGGATTTAAAAATAAGAAGAAGGAAGATTTGAAGCAAATCTACACTTAAACAAGTACTTATTGAGGAATGGTCTAACATTGACCCTACTCTTGCTGAAAATGCGATTAAATCAATCCCAGTGATAAAGGCTAATAGAATGCATACGAAATATTAGTTATCTAAAATCTGCTTAAGTATTGTATTTCTTTTGTACTTATACACGTTTCAAATACTTTTTTGACATAAGAGTTTTTAATTTTGTTGCAAAAAAGCTTTTTTGTTTATATTATTGTATTTTTTCTAATTAGTTTAGATGAGTAAACTTGTTCTGATTTAACAATACCAATTTTTGTATTTCTTGGTGCTTTTTTTTTTTTTTTTAATTAATTATGAACGAAAATCTATGTGTGCAAATACTTTTTGTACCCATTGTATATCGTAAAAAAATAATTTCTAAGTGGACCAGATGCATCTTCGATTCTTCTAAAACAGTTTTTAAAAAGTATTTCATGTAATCTGGAAATTTAGTATTCTTATTATACAAATTATTAGCTTGAAAATTTATCGCATATTAAAATCTTTTGACAATATAAAAAAAAAAATTAAATAATTGTATTGTTTGTATGCATGTTATTTCAATAAGCAGTAAAAAAAAAAAAAAAAAAAAAAAAAGCCGCACTTCGATATATTTTATTTACTCTCATCCGTTTTCTAGTTTCTTCTGGTGTTATCCATACTCCCAATATTGTGTTTTTTTTCTTGCTAAACATATAAGTATGAAAAAAAAAGAGAGAGAGAGAGAGAGAGATTCAGTAAAACTAGTGGATCTGCAGATCAGGAGCCTCAACGTCCTATTTGCATCAGACATTATTCAATAGGTCATTTTTATTTATTCCTTATTATATAATAGTTAATATTGATTCGATCGACTTATTACCATAATCAGATACATTCTTGAGGGGGGCTGCCTCCCCCCTCAACCCCCTGCTGTGTCTCTCTTTGTATACCTATTTGTACATCATATAAAGTATTACGGAATTGTAAATAATTGCATTAATTTTTGTATCAATTCTTTCAAAGAGGCTTAGTAAGTCGAGAAAATGCTAATTTTGTGCATTTCTAGTCGTTTTAGCGTTAAAATAGTCTAATTTTCCTTTAAAAACGCATTGAAAAGCTCCAATAAGGGAAGAAATGGATTTGGCGCCAAATTTGGCGACTGTTTCCCTCCTTGGCGATTTTTTGGCGACCTTGGCAAGAAAATCCTTATTAGGGATATATCAAATATGGAAGCTCTAATCTCATTGGCTGATGAGATACGATAATTTTCCAGAACAGTCTGTGTTCGATAGAATAGTATAAAAGGAGCATTTTTTTAGCCAAGGCGGCCAATCTCAGATCTGTGTCAGTTTCGTCAAATGCTTGCTTTGCTTTGAGCCTCTTTGAATGAGACTTGCTTTATGTGTTATTGATAAACAGTTTGTACTCTTGTTTTGCTGTTAACGTCAGTTGTTTAAGCTATGTTTACTGGTTGAATTGAAGCTGATACTTGGTTTATAGACCTGTATATTTTTGGAACTTTCTGCGAATAAATCACTGAATTTTTGCAAGTTTCGCCTTTCATTCTCGGACAACTTACGAACCCCCAATTACGCAACAATATGTATTCTTAATAAACGACGGTCTTGTATTATTTCCCTGAAATTCATAAATACCAAATTTCATAACTATAAAATTTCATACAAAAAAAATTACATAGCATATCGGAAATATTTTGCGTAACCTTTAAACTAATTATCAATTCTATGCCCACAATTTTCAACAGGAAAATATGCTTTTAAAATCTAATAAAATTTCATTATGTTTGATGGGGTGTAACCATGTTAAAATACACTTTTAAGAAATTCCGACTATAGACCGTAATAGTTCGAAATTCCTTTATGTATTCCGGAAAAGTAGCCACAGTCATTATAAACGCCAATAATAAGAATAAACCTAATTAATTATAACTCATTAATTTTTCAAACTAATTTGACATGATTTGGATGATTACAGTACATACTCGGAATTATTTTGTGTGGTCCCATAATTTATTTAGTCTATACATAACCTTTTTTAAAGAGTAATCATGATTTTAAGCATCTTTATAATGTATGTTATCTTTATTAAGTTCAATTCAGCATAAACGCATTAAAGTGCGCACTTAAATTAAAAATTTGTCCATAGGATCTAATGTTACGAAATTCTTTCGTGTGTCTTTGTAAACGAACCATAAACATTTTATACACCAGTAAAAACTATTCAGCTTATTTTGCGTTTAAAATTAATAATTGTTCCAAATTTAACATCGTTTGGATGACTACGTGACATTGTTAGAACACTCTTCTAAGGTCCTGTACATTAATTAGAAAGCTTAAGAGCACGTGTTTTCTTCAAACAACATACGTTTAAGCATCTTACTCACGTACGCTAGTTTAATTTTCTTGATTGCAAAGTAAAGATATTAAAATGCGTTGAAACGAAATTCACCCCATACGCCGTAATGTTAAGAATTTTGGCGTGTCCCTGTACACAGTTTATAAAAATTATAGCAATAAAAATTATACAGCTACTTATATGCAAAGCTGGAACGTGTGCGGCAATTTGCAAGTCAGTCGAAGGATTTTTGCGGCCGCTGTTGCGGTACATACAAATTCTTCCCATAGGCCGTAATGATAAAAAAACTTTGGCGTGTCCCTGTACACGAACAACAAATGGAATGCACACCCAAAACTATACAGCTAATTTCGTGGGGATCATGAAGATGTGTACAAAAATTCAAGTCAATAGCGTGATTTTTGCGGCCGCTATCGCACTACAGACAGACAGACAGACGGACAGACGGAACCCAAAATCCTTTTGAGTCTCAACAGAGGGCCTCTACTAACGTTTCGGCAAAAATTGGAAGTCAATAGCTTGATTTTTGCGGTGGCTATGGCGGTACATACTGATTCTTCCCATATGCCGTAATGATAGAAAATCCTTTGCGTGTCCCTGTACACGAACTACAAATGGAATACACACCTAAAACTATACTGCTGATTCCGTTGGGCTCATGAACATGTGTACCAGATTGCAAGTCAATAGCGTGATTTTTGTGGCCGCTATCGCGGTACATACAAATTCCTCCCATAGGCCGTAATGATAAGAAAAATTTTGGCGTGTCCCTGTACACGAACTACAAATGGAATACACACCTAAAACTATACAGCTGATTTCGTGGGGCACATGAACACGCGTACCAAATTGCAGGTCAATAGCGTGATTTTTGTGGCCGCTATCGCGTTACATAAAAATTTCTCCCATAGGCCGTAATGATAGGAAAAACTTTGACGTGTCCCTGTACACGAACTACAAATGGAATACATACCAAAAACTATACAGCTGATTTCGTGGGGCTCATGAACATGTGTACCAAATTTCAAGTAAATAGCGCTATTTTTGCGTCCGCTATCGCGCGACAGACAGACAGACAGACAGACAGAAAGACACACAGGCACAGCCCAAAACCGTTTTGAGTCTCAACAGAGGGCCTCCACTGACGTTTCGGTAATTAAAAAGCAAATTACGATAATTAAAATGCATTTAAGCACAGTGAGATGTAGGTTATCGTTTTAAAATCCATTTAAAGGAGTGTTTTGTTACACTTTCGCATATTACAATCAATCCTCATTCGTCATCTGGTAGTTTGTGGGTCAGCCCTTGGTGCGCAACAAAATTTTGCTGGTCCTCAGAAAAATGTTAACGCTGTTTGCATTTTTAATGTTTTATTAGAAATTATATTGTTAATTTATGCTTCTGGCTTTTCTTAATCATTCATACTCACAATATTCGACTTCAGTAATGTCTAAACAGAGAGACGATAAATGAAATATTTTTTTTTGCACAAAAATTTTAATTGTATGTAACAGCCATAATCATCGTTTTGAATTTTTAAACCGTATTTGATACATATTAGAAATTCTTCTAAATTTATCAGAATATTTGAATTTTTTAAAGGTTCACAATGTAGGTCAAAAATATAATCTGACATTGGATTTTAATTATATACAATTTGCATATCATTATATTTAGCACAGTTTTATAAATAGAAATTACAAATTATCGAATTTTTTTTTATCTGAAATAAATCTACTCAATGAATTCTGTATATCACAAGAGTTTTTTTTTTTTTTTTTGAAGCCCCCATAACGTTGTTTAAAGATAATCAATTGTGTATCAACCTCGATAAACATCCCCAGAAAACCAAACACACAGGCTTTTGTTATCACTTCCTAAAACATTTAGAGGAAAAAACACAATAAAGTTACAATATATCAACACAGATTAAACGGCTGCAGATATCCTCACCAAACTTCAATCAAGGCAAACTTTTGAGATACGCAGAAGCGCCAGTGGCGGATTTAAGGGGGGGGGCTAGGGGGCTGAAGCCCCCCCCCCCGAAAAAAAACACTGATATTCACAATTGAATATTGCAATTGTAAATTTTTTATTGGTCTAGAATAACACTTTGAAAAATCTTATCCCCCCCCCCAAGAAGTCAAGTTCTGGATCCGCCACTGAGAAGCGCCATTTTGAACAACAGTTATTATTCTTATTTTTTTCTTTTTTAAGATTTACGCAGTTCTCAGACAATATACCTAGAAAATGTTTCACTACAAAAACATTTCTGTATTTTAGTTACTTCTGTGACTCTAAAAACGTTATCATTAATCGGAGACATGTATGAATTCAAATGATGAATCTACTATTTTCTCCTCTACTCGCAGTTTTAATGTAAACGTACTCCATTGCACTTCATTCTATTTTCTGTGTTTCCGCAACTTAACATAAATAAAATTTGAACGGATAGTTATTTAAATATAAGTTTTACGCAAATGGCTTTTATATACAGTCGGTAACAAAAGTCTCCGAACACTGGCAAAAATTCCTATGTAAAAAAAGTGTACTTAATACAGTTTTTAAAAATAAATCCTTGTCAATTCCTGTTCTTAGTCAGTCTAAAAACAGGATTCGACAAAGATTTATTAAACAAAACTGTATTAAGTGCATTTTTTTTACATAGGAATAGGAATTTTTGCTAGTGTTCGGAGACTTTTGTTACCGACTGAACATATCTTAAAAAAAAAAAAAAAAAAAAAAAAAAAAATGTTTTTAGCAAACAATAATTTATATCATGATTTATGATACGAATATGATAAATTTATATGATAAATTATCTTTGAATTTCTTAATAATTTGTTAGTACTACTCATTTGTGTGAATTTTATTTTCCCATTTCCCAAAACAGCTTCTGTATCCTATTTGGTAAAAAATACATAGTTCAGCTTTTGAGAACTTATTAGTTACATCTATAGTTTCATTTTCACTCATTAACGATTTTCTTGTTAAAAAATAATTCGTAGTTCAAAATTATTTGAATTAATTATTGTCTGAAGTTTAACACAAATGGCTTTTGCTTTTTTTTTTAATTAATTAAATCTAAGGAATATTACCATGAATGATTTTAGAATTTATGATACAAACATGATACACCCCATCCACTTAAATATTTAAACGGACATAACAAATTGTATCCACCTTTCATTTATGTAAATTTTGTTATTACACTTTTCGAGCCTGTTCTCATATCATTACTTGGTAAAACATGTACAATTCAACTTATCCTATAACTGATGACTCTGTTTAAAAGTTAATATCAAATTATCATTCAATTACTAATCATCTCGATATAAATTTTACAAGAGAGGATCATTCTAATTAAATTTATGGAGTATTCTTACCGAGACAACAATAATTAATTCCAATGATTTATGATATAAATATGATAAACCACATCTACTTAATAATTGAACGAGAGGTAATAAATTGTCTCCACCATTGATTTATGTGAATGTTATTCTATCATTCTTCAAGTTTTTGTATCATACTTTGTATAAGCGTACATATAAATAAATTTTAGCTTGTAAATATTTATTCTTAAGTATTCAGTATTTTGTTTTTCCAAATGATAAGAATTGTTTAAAAATATTTCAGAATAATATTTTCGTTGGGAAAAATATGAAACAGAAATTCATTTGAAAAACTACTCTTGGCGCCAGACCAAATGTCATTTTTGTCATCCTCAAACAGTTTTCTTTTTTAAATTAAAAAATGGCTTTTACTTAGAAAAAAAAAAAAATTGTCAATTAATTTCATTGCTTGTCTTCGCTTATGAATGCTATGACTGCAATGGCGTTTTTATTATTTAAATCAAGATTTTAAATGAGGATTAATGAAGTAAAAATATAATAGGAATATGATCAAAGAGAACGATCAATTGTGAAATGCTTTGAAAAAAATCTGGAGTGACTCCACTCGACTTTCCGAACATTGAGTAACTAACAGTTTTGTAGATAAAATAAAGAAAGAGTAATTGCTAAACAAACAAAAGAGAGAAAACCATAATAGAGTGTTTGAGTATTTTTCTTCATATATCACACGAGATTTTATTTAACGCTACTGAACTTTGAGCCCTTAGATCATAATGATAAAGAATTTTTCGTTGCGTCCCTGTAAAAATCTATAAATGCTAGATTCACCAAAATGCTTATAGCGAGTGCAACAGTGATTTATAATATTCATACAAATTTTCAGCTCAATTGAATAAGGCGTTTAGATGCTATGGCACTTTTAAAAATTTGGTCTCATAGGCCATAATGATAAAGAATTTTTCTTTGTGTCCCTGTAAAAAAACTGTAAGTGCTAGATTCACCAAAATCTATACAGTGGGTGCAAATGTGACCTATAACATGTGTACAAATGTTTTGCTCAGATTAATAAGGCGTTTAGACGCTATCACACTTTTAAAAATTTGGCCCCATAGGCCATAATGATAAGGAATTTTTCTTTGTATCCCTGTAAAAAAGCTATAAGTGCTAGATTCTCCAATATCTATACAGATTGAGTATCTGTGACCTATAATATGTGTATAAAGTTTTTGCTCAATTCAATAAGGCGTTTAGATGCTATCTCACTTTTAAGATTTTGGTCCTATAGGCCATAATGATAAAGAATTTTTCTTTGTGTCCCTGTAAAAAAACTATAAGTGCTAGATTCACCAAAATCTATAGGGTTCGTACTATGGTGACTTACAATATGCGTACCAACTTTCAGCTTGTTCGAACAAAGCGTTTAGACGCTAGCGTGTTCACTCACAGACATACACACATACACACACACACACATACATACATCATCTCAAAAATAGTGGAAACGGACTCAGGGGACCTCGAAACGTATAGAAACATCAAAATCTCCAATTCGGATTTTTGACATGATTACAATACTTTCCTCACTATAGTGTTCGGAAAGTAAAAAGTTGCTTTTGATCACAAGTAACTACATTAGAATGAAATTTCTGCTAATTAGTCAACGTAAATAGTGAAAAATGTACATTCCCTCATAGCAGCAGATCGCAAAATGTCAAGCGGCGACTATAGAAAAGACAAAATAAATAAATAAATAAATGAATCATTCATTTATTAATTGAAATAATAATAAAGAAAAGGATGAAATAAATAAATAAATGATAAAATAAAAGGATAAATAAAATAAAATAAAAGGCGTCATGCACGTGCTTAACTGAAGGTAAACAGAAATATCTTATATTGATGAGAGTTTTACACTGGAAACGTGATCAGTAGCAGACCTGCAACTTTTGAGGCCCAGGGCGATAGTTTCATCCCCCCCCCCCCCTAATTGGAACTCCTTCCATACTGAGGATCGCATCGCACCTCTTCACTTAAGTTTATTCCTATAAACAGGCATTGAAATGAGTTTTAAGATTGATAAAGGTTTTTTGGTTTGTTTGCAGTGTAGAAAATTGCAAACCAAAGATGCACATTTAAACATCTTGTTTTTAACATTTATGTCTACAAGGTGTGTTTCCGTACTAAATCATTGATGCTCTACAACTTTGTAATTTACTTTTTCTCTCGTACCTTGTACTGTTTTCGAGATAGAAAGGCTAACTTCACTCGGTTTCCACCAGGTGGCGCTGTAAGCAGTCGCATCGTGTAGCGCATGGTCATTTCACGATACTTGCATACTACTTTTAACAGTGTAGCTGCATGCGTTCAGCGTTAGAGTGAGAACGGACTTTTGTGAGTATTCTGTAACTTGTTTATATCTTAATGAAATTATAATGAAACTTATTTCAGGCCAAGATATTTACGACAACAAAAAAAAAGTATTAAAATTAAAGCATCTCTTATGAAATTATAAGCTAACAAATTTCAACAAGAACAAAAATAAGAAACATGGTTTGTATTGAGAACCTCTTCCATTTTGAAGTCGGTTTAAAACGTCTATGCGTTAATCGATGTGATCACTTACAATAACCATACTTTGAATTTTATATAGCATAAATGTAACTCACTACGCTACAACGTATACAATGTCGTTCAAGTGTGCACAAAATAGGAAATTGTAAACAAACAAATACACGTTTTAAGCGTTCTATTTTTAGCATTAATGTCTACAAACTGTCTTTTCGTACTAAATCGATGATACTCTGCAATTTTATAATTCACTTTTCCCCCCTATCTTGAGCCGTTTCCGAGATAGTAACGCTAACTCCGCTATTTTACACGAGGTGGCGCTGTAGGGGTTGAATCGCGTATCGCATGACCACTTTACTACACCTACATACCACTTTTATGACTATAGCCTTTCATCAGTTAAAAGAGTCAGGGCTGACTTTTTTAGGCACCCTGTATTTTCTTTTGATCGTAAAGATATTACAATGGGACCTATTTCAGAACAAGATCTTTACAAGAACAAAAAAAGTATCAAAATAGGATCATCCGTTCAGACGTTATGAGCTAACAAAAAAAAAAAAAAAAAAAAACGCTTTGAATTGAGAATCTCCTCCTTTTTGAAGTCGGTTAAAAATAGTAAAAACATATTCAGGAATTTTATGTATTTAGATTAGTTAAAATTTTCTCGCATAATGATTGTGAATATATTTCGCTGTCTAAGGACAGGGTTCCTTAAAAATATATATATATATATATATATATATATATATATATATATATATATAGCATATTAATCAGATTTTGAAAAGGTGTCGTTGTTACTCATCCCCAAAGACTACCAGGGCTGAATCAGGTCCATGAAATTCTGACCCTGAAGAAATTTAGAACCAACAGAGGATTGTCAGTAAGATCCTGCTTAGAAAACCCCCAGATACTCGAGAATAGGATCAGGGGAAGACTTTCAATAGGACATTTGGCACAGACTTCAAAACGCTTGGAACCACCCAAAAATGTCAAAGATCCCTGAGGAAGCGAGTGAAGGTGGTTTGATCTTGATTGTTACAGTCAAGTGCCAAACCCAGCTGGTGACACAGATAGAAATAGTGCACTGGTGGATCACGCCAAGAGGACTTATGCTGGTTCTTGACCACTGAAAAAAGCTTCATATAGGGGAGAGGCAAAGAAGTCGTGAAGGCTTCCGGAGCCCCGACCTTGACTAGGGTGTAAGCTATCTCGTTGTCCTTAATATCAACATGGGAGGGAATCCACTGTAGGTGAATTTGATGAGACAAGGAGAGACTTTTCAATATTTTAAGAATATTAACTCTAATATCATTTCACCCACTATGCCAATTGGGCAAGTGTTGGATAGAGAGCTTCTACTATATGAGAGAATCCAGATTTCCTTTCCATCAGTAAGTGGCCCAAGTGAATCAAGGTCTTCATCTATTGATTCTTTCAAGAGCCAGTTGTCTTAAATAATCAGGAAGTTCTTTTTGCTTATTTACGTGTACAAATAGTTCAGTATGGAAAAAGACATTAGAAAGACCCTCCGAAGGATTGATACGTTGTGTCAGGTGATGCTGTTCCATAGAACTAGAGATTAGATTACAAGAGTTTACATGAGCAAATGACCTAAACCGTTGATTGTTGTGCCAGATTCCAAGGTATTCAGACGTCCGATTTCGAGAACCAAGACTGCACGGTTTGTTAAAGTATTTGACTTAGATATGCACTTCTTCTAAAACTCAGAGGCTGTAGATCTGCCTCATAAAGTACAATATCACTGGAACAAGAATTCCGAAGATCCGTCATTATCCGAGCAACGCTAAGCTGGACTCGTTCAAGTTTCTGCAGGTTAGTGTCAGAAGCACAACAATATATCGAATATCCATACTCCAAAATGGGCCGAATAAGAGAAATATAGGCGTTTTCAAGTGTACTATCATCAGCTCCTCAATCTCGTCCCGAGATTTACTTTAGAATGTAAAGTCGTCTCCTTGCCTTCAACACAAGATGATCTACATGTTTATTTCCCGATATCTCAGGATCCAAAACAAAACCCAAATATTTTCAGTGTTTATCCACGGTGAGAGGCTGATCATTTAACAGGATGTTATGCTGATATCTTCATAGTTTTCTATTGGTGATAAAGAACCCGACCGTAGGATTAGAAGGATTAAAGCTCAATTTGTGGTTTTTAGCAAATCTCCATAATTCATCAAGAGCTCTGTAACGTATGTAAGTGGATAGGATTAGAACTTTTTTGTAGGCACAACACTTTTTATTATATACATCGAACATCCCGAAACGCTAGAGTGACACAGATAAAATAAATGGGAAAATTAATATTCTACGAGTTCTTTTTTTTTTTTTTTTTTCGCAATGCTTCGAGATGTTCTCATTTCCTTCTAGTTCACGAGCCGGTACAAACCACTGCTCACTTCCGCATCTCGCAGCTAATCTTTTATTCCACACCACTCGGTCTTGGATTAGCTGCTCAATCGTAGATAAGTTTGTCCCAGCACTATTAATATCACTCTCTAATTCTTTCAAATAGGTGCCAGATTTCCAAAGAACGATATCATCTGCCAATAAGCCTATTTTACAATTTCCAGGGATGACTTGCTCAACAACTGCCAAGAAGAGTGATAACAGAGTAGGACTCAGGACAGATCCCTACAGAATACCTTGATGCAGTCTAAAGCTCCCAAGAAAAGGTATTGTTAAATTTCACCCTTATACATCTGTTTCTCTTAAAATTATATATCCAGTTCAAAGCGTTGCCGCTAATTCCTAAAACTTCGAACAATTTAATGACTAGCTTTTGATTCCATATTCTGTCAAAAGCCTTACAATAAATCAAGAAAGGCTGCTATTGTGGGATTAGTATGTGTCCCGTTGTGAGCGTCTCTTATATATTGACAGAAGTAAAGCACTTAATCTGTTGTGCTGTGTCCCTCTCTAAAACCATATTGTTCCTTCGGAAGAAGGCCGCGTGAATTCAGATAAAAAGTAAGTCTTTTTAAAATCATTTTTTCCGTAACTTTGCAAGCTATACAGGTCAAAGCAATGGGTCTAATACTCTCCGGAAAATTAGCCTTCTTACTGGGATTTCTTAGAGGAATAATAATAGCTCTTCTCCAGTCGCGGGGAAGTTGTCCTAACTTCCAGGAAGCATTTATAATATCAAGCTACCTTTGTCTCCCACGCGGTTCTAAGTTGTCTATCATTTACCCATGTATGTCATCAGGTATAGAAGATTTATTTAGATTTGAGTCCGCAATCGCAGCCTCGAATTCCTATGTAGTGAAATCTGTGTTAAAGATTGATATTCCATCAAGTGAGCTGCTACGACAGCCATGCACAATCTTACGGGCTTTGGTCTTAAGATGTCTGTTATCATTAGTAAAGTTTAGTTTACTAATATTTTGGTAATGCACACCTAAAGTGTTAGCAGCTTGTTTATCATCCTGGGCGAAATTCCCGTCGTTGGTCTAAATCGTGCTATAATTTTCAACTTGAGGCTGTTCTCTACTTATAATTTTCATTAATCTCTACAATTTGCTAATACATGGCCTTGAATCAAGACCGGTACAAAGTTCATTCCATTTATCTCGTTTAATTTGTGCATACATCCTTTTTAATTTGGCATCAACTTTATTTAATTTCATTCTATCAAAGTTGCCATTGTCATACTGCAAAAGGTTCTTTTTTGAAGTAAGGACGATTTACTGGTTAAATAGGTTCTTTTATCCTTTACTTTGCCTCTAGAAGAGTAATGTCTAGCAGCTCTACTAATTGTCTTTTTTTAACACGTTGAGCGCCACGCGAATTCTTAAAATTCATTAAAATTCCATAATGATTCCTCCTGTAATAAATAAAAATTAAGCAGATTTTAAATAAATTTTCAATATTTAGTTAAAACAATGTAATATTTTTAGTTTTATATCCTATTTTACAGTGTCAACCCCCGATGATTGACGCGGCTTTATATCACATTTGACACTGTCAGCCACAGATGGCTGACAGGCCGCTCAACGTTTTAATTTTTTATTGGTACTGCTTTTACTTTCGGGGTAAAACTTTCACTGAAATGTTTGAAGTATAACATGTTCTGCTCATTCCTAAAGTTTCAAGATGATTCCTTCAGTACTTTTAGAGATATACGAAGAAATGTCTAGAATCTAGAAATGGCTGACATGGCGCCCATGAAAGTGAATTATTCATTTTCAAAAAATCATCCTAACTTAATCTAAAAATTATGGAATGACTCCGCTCGACTTTCCGAACATTTAGCAATTAATGTTTGTTGAAATAAATTTAAATGACAGACGAAAAGAGAAATCGTAAAAGGGTGTTTGAATATTCCTCCCCCAGTTGTATCCCGTTTAATGCATCCAAATACTTTTGCGCGTTCCTGTAAAGAAACGCACAAAAGAATTTAAAGAAAGTTAAATTAATGTTAAGCTCACAATATTAAATATTTTTCTTACATATATCTATACATCAATTTAACAGTTTAATATTAATAAAATGAGCTTTGAATCGTATGAGTCTACGGACGATAAAGTATGAAAATTCTCCTTTGTATCTCGGTAAAAAACTGTAAGTCCTACACTCATGTAAATAGGTACAATTTTTGAGACGATAACCTGTAACATGCTTAACAATTTGTACCAATCGGATACAGAGATCAAATATTCGATGCTAATGCTCTTCAAATAACTCGAACCTGCAGTCCATTATAACAAAGAATTTTTTTTTCTTGTATGCGTATCTGAAAAAGAACTCAGTTCTGCTCTCATGAATATCAATACAAATTGTGCGACGGTGACCTATAGCATAGCTACTAAATTTCAGCTTAATCGATTAAAAAGGTTTTCATGCTACCGTTTTCAGTCACATTATGATGTACTGAGGAGACTTTAAAATATGTACAGTCTGTAACAAAATTGTCCCAACACTAGCAAAAATTCCTATGTAAAACTAGTATGTTGTGGCCACCACAAGACTTTCTTCTATATTTTCCTATACATATTCAATCAGTAACAATATTTAAAAAAAAAAAATGATTTTTTTTTCCTTTCTTTTTTTTTTTTTTTTTGGTGAAAATTAATACATATTCAATCACTAACAATATTTAAAAAAAAAAAAAAAATAGAATTTTTTTCTAAGTTTTTTTTTTTTTTTTTGGTTAAAAGTAAAAAAAAATCGATAACTTTGTTTTAAATTATCACAGATTTATAGTTCAGCCATTCGTTTTAAAGGTATTGACGAGACCTTTCGAATGATACCCATCTTCAAAATTTACCCCCCCCCGGGGGGTACTTCCCCCCCATGCACAAAATTTTTTTCCTAGTTACGTACTACTATTATCAATAATTCATATTAATTTTACAAACACAAGTGTAAAATAACTCTTATTATGCACATTTATACGAATTTTTGTCCTATGCTGCCATGTTAAAAATTTAGATAAAATGCTATCACAGCGCCACCTGTTGAGCTATTGATCCCCAAATATAATCAGCAACAGTTTATGTCGGGGACCAACTAAATACCAAGTTTGGTAAAATTTCGTTAAAAAAAAAAAAAAAAAAAAAAAATACGATTTTTTTTCTAAGTTTTTTTTTTTGTTAAAAGTAAAAAAAATCGATAACTTTGTATTAAATTATCACAGATTTATGGTTCAACCATTCGTTTTAAAGGTATTGACGAGATCTTTCGAATGATACCCATCTTCAAAATTTAACCCCCCGGGGGGGTACTTCCCCCCCAGGGGGGGAACCGATGCCCCCCCCCCCCCGCCATGCACAATTTTTTTTTCCTAGTTAACTACTACTATCATCAATAATTCAAATTAATTTTACAATCACAAGTTTAAAATAACTCTCATTATGCCCATTTATACGGAATTTTGTCCTATGCTGCCATGTTAAAAATTTGCATAAAATGCGATTACAGCGCCACCTGTTGAGCTATTGATCCCCAAATCTAATGGGCACCAGTTCATGTCAGGGTGCAACTAAATACCAAGTTTGGTTAAATTTCATTCATATGTTCGTGAGATACAGCGTCCACAAAAAAATGATACAGACACACAGACAGACAGACAGACACACACACAGACAGACAGACATTTTCTAAAAACTATCAATTCGTGTTCAGGACATCCCAAAACGTGTAGATCCGTCAAAAAACGGAGGTCGAAAATTTTCGCGAATCCAATACTTTCTCTATATTACATATAGAAGAAAGTAAAAAGTACACTTCATACGGTTTTGTTAAGTAAATCCTTGTCGAATCCTGTTCTTAGTAAGAACATGATTCGATAAGGATTTATTTAACAAAACCGTATTAAGTGTACATTTTTACTTTCTTCTATATGTAATATAGAGAAAGTATTGGATTCGCGAAAATTTTCGACCTCCGTTTTTTGACTGATCTACACGTTTTGGGATGTCCTGAACACGAATTGATAGTTTTTAGAAAATGTCTGTCTGTCTGTCTGTCTGTCTGTCTGTGTGTCTGTCTGTGTGTCTGTATCATTTTTTTGTGGACGCTGTATCTCACGAACATATGAATGAAATTTAACCAAACATGGTATTTAGTTGCACCCTGACATGAACTGGTGCCCATTAGATTTGGGGATCAATAGCTCAACAGGTGGCGCTGTAATCGCATTTTATGCAAATTTTTAACATGGCAGCATAGGACAAAATTCCGTATAAATGGGCGTAATGAGAGTTATTTTAAACTTGTGATTGTAAAATTAATTTGAATTATTGATGATAGTAGTAGTTAACTAGGAAAAAAAATTTGTGCATGGGGGGGCATCGGCTCCCCCCCTGGGGGGGAAGTACCCCCCGGGAGGGGTTAAATTTTGAAGATGGGTATCATTCGGAAGATCTCGTCAATACCTTTAAAACGAATGGTTGAACCATAAATCTGTGATAATTTAAAACAAAGTTATCGATTTTTTTTACTTTTAACAAAAAAAAAAAACTTAGAAAAAAAATCGTATTTTTTTTTTTTAAACGAAATTTTACCAAACTTGGTATTTAGTTGGTCCCCGACATAAACTGTTGCTGATTATATTTGGGGATCAATAGCTCAACAGGTGGCGCTGTGATAGCATTTTATCTAAATTTTTAACATGGCAGCATAGGACAAAAATTCGTATACATGTGCATAATAAGAGTTATTTTACACTTGTGATTGTAAAATTAATATGAATTATTGATAATAGTAGTACGTAACTAGGAAAAAAATTTTGTGCATGGGGGGCATCGCTTCCCCCCCTTGGGGGGTACATTTAAAACGAATGGTTGAACTATAAATCTGTGATAATTTAAAACAAAGTTATCGATTTTTTTTTACTTTTAACCAAAAAAAAAAAAAAAACCTTAGAAAAAAATTCGATTTTTTTTTTTTTTTTAATTATTGTTAGTGATTGAATATGTATTAATTTTCACAAAAAAAAAAAAAAAAAAGGGAAAAAAAATCTTTTTTTTTTTTTTTTTAAATATTGTTACTGATTGAATATGTATAGGAAAATATAGAAGAAAGTCTTGTGGTGGCCACAACATACTAGTTTACATAGTAATTTTTGCTAGTGTTCGGACACTTTTGTTACCGACTGTAGATATACCAAAATTTCATAATTAGAATACTTTCTTCCCATAATGTAACAATGCGAAAGATTACTATGGTAACCAAAGAAAACAGATTTCAGTTTTGAATTTTGTTACCATTCACTAATAAGAATGATGACATAACAAATCAACCTCCAAAAAGCATAAAGTAAATATGGAAAGAAATGCAGCGTCAGAAAAAAAAAAAAAAAAAAATGAATTTCGGAAGATATAAAAAGAATTATAAATAAATTTCAAACGGAAATTATGTGTGTTACATATAGGTTAGGTATAAGAACTCTTTCTTTTTACAAGTTTCAAGTTAGTTATTTATTCCTTTAATGCAATTATTTATTAATTTCATGTGAAAATATTAGAATAAAGAATATGTGATTAAACAGTATCAAACTAATATTTATTCGAAATACAGGTCTTCAATTCTCAAAACTCCGAGTTAGTTAACGCTTTTAGAAAAGCAGACTTTAAAAACTTTAAAAACTAGTTATAAATAAATTAAAATTGGTACATTATAGTTTTAAATAATTGGTTCAATTTAAAAGCTGTTTTAACTTTATTTAGTTTATTTATTTACGGATTTTTTCAACCAACAATTGTTAACTTAAATTTTTATTATGGTTATTTGCTGATAACTACTAGATTATAAAAAAAAAAAAAAAAAAAAAAAAAAAACATCAAAGCAGTCTTTGGGGACTGCCGATAGAAGTGAAAACTAAGTAACTTGTGAATTGTATCGTCGAGCTATTAGATTATTATTTTCGAATTATTTTTGGTTTGTGAAGAAATGTTTAGGATCTGTATTATATGATTCGGCACACTATTTGTAGCTACCCAAATTAAATGAACTAAGCCTTATATTAGGTAAAAATATTGATTACATATGAAATTATTTTAATTAGTTGTTGAGATACAAAATAAAACAGATTCAGGGCACCTCAAAACGTGTAAATCAGATGAAATCTCGAATTCCACTTTCGATAATATAAAAGAACTTTAAAATATCTTTCGAATGATGTATTAAAAATAATTTAATCATAATTAGAAATTGAAATATTGAAATTTTAAAATATTACAGCGCCATCTGGCGGTAGAAATTTCTGTAATCTACTGTTTGATTCCAACTCAACAAAGCTTTCAAATGATGTATTACTTATGAAATTATTTTAATTAGTAGCTGAGATACAAAAGAAAATCCATTCAGGGCACCTCAAAACGTGTAAATCAGCTAAAATCTCGAATTTCACTTTCGATAATATAAATTGGTAGAAAATATGTTTCTTCTCATGGAAAGCCTTCGCTGACGATGACGCGAGTTTCATGATTTTTGTTCACCCAAAAGTGCTCAACGCGCCTAAAGAAGTTTTCACTTAAAAAGTGTTACGTCTAAAAAATTCGTTTTAAAAAAATGGAGGAACGCAAACACCACGCTGTTGGATTCAATTGCATCCTGCTAATATTTATTATAAATGTAGTCTCTTAAACCGGCGTTCAAATTCGACATCCTATATCCGGAATTTTACAGTCTGTAAATACTGATGGCTCACTACGAATGTCTTTCTTAATAATGACAAGTATTACTTTAAAATATTACCGTATACCATTTAATCAAGAAAAAAAAATACGTTCGGGACACATCTATAAAATTACTTTTGGCGGTCCTCCAAAACCAGCTGTCACATAGTTGAAATAACTTCCCTTAGTCAAAAGTTATTTTTCTTATAATTTTTCATAAACTATTTTGTAAAACAAGACGCTAAAACTATTTCTTTATGTTTGAAAAACGGAATGTATGACATGGAAATCGATACTATCTGATCCCAGGGTAAAGAAAGGGCAAATTTTCATGCTAAATACATTTATTTTCTTTTTTTTTTCGGCGACTAAAATAAAACATTATATTTAAACTATAGATTTATAAATTCGATTAATTATAAAGCCAAAGGCCTAAAATGTATTTTTTTTTAACACATGAAATAGGAATGTTCACTTCTATTCATTTTTTACTGTTTGAATTTTTAAAGTACATAATAATATTTATAGCTTTTTCTCTTCTGAAATTTCTGAATTATATGTTTTATAAAATTATATGTTAGAATTATATGTTTCTGAATTATACAGTCGTGTACCAAATACTCATAACTGTTTAAATTATATTTTTTAATATATTCGAAGCTTCCAATCACTTTCCATGAGAATAACGGGAATACGCCTTAGGATGACTTAAAAAGACACCCCTCCCATACAGTGGTCACACTACTCAGAAGTACTGTCGCCAGCAAAAGTATCCGAGTACTAGCGAAAATTCCTATGTAAAAAAAGTAGAGTTAATACTGTTTTGTTAAATAAATCCTTGTCGAATCATGTTCTTAGACAGTCTAAGAACAGGATTCGACAAGGATTTATTTAACAAAACAGTTTTAAGTGTACTTTTT
The DNA here is from genome assembly GCA_963930645.1 of Salticus scenicus. Classification (NCBI taxonomy): domain Eukaryota; kingdom Metazoa; phylum Arthropoda; class Arachnida; order Araneae; family Salticidae; genus Salticus; species Salticus scenicus. The sequence continues at coordinate 496,638 of CAWVNO010003088.1, forward strand.
TTACATATGAATTTTTGCTAGTGTTCGGATACTTTTGCTGCCGACTATGTAGGAGCCTCTTGCAGTCAATCGGCCTCGAACCCTACATTACTATACCATTATCATTAAAATCTCTGAAAATAGTTTTATTGATTTTGGCTAATCTGCAATATTTTAGTTAAAACAAACTGTATGTAGCGAAGCTAGGGGCTAGTTGTAACAGGGGTAAAAAGTAACATGCACTTTGCACAATAGTTCGTAACATCTATTATTAGATATTTCGATAAACATACTTTCGGCAGCAAAAATATTCAAGAGCTAGCAATAATTCCCATGTAGAAAAAAGTACACTTAATACCACTCTGTTAAATAAATTCTTGTCGAGTGATGTTCTTAGTCAGCCTAAGAACATGATTTGAGAAGGAATGTTCTTAGTCAGTCTAAAAGCATGATTAGACAAGGATTTATTTAACAAAACAGTAATAAGTGTACTTTTTTTTTTATATAGGAATTATTGCTAGCGCTCGAATATTTTTGCTACCGACTGTACTTCTTATGACGCGCCTCATTAACCAAATAGAATCAGTGCTCCGCAGAAACGGTTAATAAGAGCTTGTGTACATAAGCTACGTTTTATTTATTTTGTGTGTGCATTAAATTATAAAGAATGTGTTCAATGTTTTGTATAATCGTTATATATATTTTTTTATAAATGAACACAAATGTCTAAAATCATATGAAGGGCAAGTTGAAACAAAATTTTGGGGCAAGTTCTATCATGTTACAATTTGCTGTTGTAACATGGTACAACAGAAAGAATATTGCAGCAAACCCTGTAAATAGCGGTTTCTAGCCTATAAATGTTGATATTACCCCCCTCCCCCCCCCCCCAAGATTTTAGCTTTAAACCTTCGCATATCACCAACTGCCCAAATTCTAGTATAGAGAAAACAGAAAAAATGAATTCAACTCAAATGGGTGATGACAGATCATTGGGTACTGAGGAACTCGGACTGCTGCAATCACTGCCGAAATTGAATATAAGCGTTACTGAGGTTATAAACCAGCTAAATAGTGAAATATCTACTAATAAATATCCAATTACAGGGTCATCAAGCACTCAAAATGGAAAAAAAATGACTTTTCACCATCAAAGATAAGGCCTCTTCCTATGGCTTTATCTCGGAAAAAGTCTAACAGTGGCCAACGCAAAACGAAATTTGCTATCTTTACTGACACAGTCTAAAGAAAAGCATTGGAAAAAGATTTTGAAGAGATAGTTAAAAAACATGAAGAAAAAAAAAAGGAAAGGGTTAAAGGAAGAAATTCAAAAAGAAAACGAAAGGATAAAAATAGAAAGAAAATGACTTTCACTCCAGATACAGATTCTGAATCAGAAGAGTGGATTTGTTTAGCTTGTGGAAATGCCTGCAGCTTTTCCGAGGCAGAAAAATGGTTACAATGCTTAATTTGCAAAACATGGCACACGTTAAATATGTGAGAGGGAACAGCCTATCACTTGTTTCTATTAACTGCAGTTATGTGTTTTATGTTGATTAGTTACTTAATATTTTCTCGTTATTTTACTATAATCTACTTGTTCATTGTTACTATACCAAGAAGGTATAATTTAATATTAGTTATTAATTGCAATGTGTTATTAAATTAATAAATGTTTAATAACAAAAACAACTTGAATTAGGGTCGTTTTCATGCAGTGTTGCCAGATTTGGGGACTTTTTTATTCAACTACCACCAATAATTTTGAGAAGTAAAATTTAACATACATAATCGACGATTAATCTTCGATGTGATTAGGCAACTGTTGCAATAAAAATTTAAGGGTGGATGTTGAATAAAAAAGTCCTCAAATGTGGCAACACTGTTTTCATAGTTAGTACTTCCTTGATATCTGTTACAATTTGCCCCAGATCCAATGCCAATTGTAACAGGCAGCACATTTTGAAAAAATATTTTTTATGCTAAAATCAACAAAATGAACGAATGTTTCTTTTATGAATAGGATAGATGAATAGGAATGTTATGGGAAACAGCAATTATATAAAAGAAAACGTAAATATATTTAATTAGATGTTTAGTTTTCTAAAAACTGTTACAACTAGCCCTAGCTTCCCTAATATTCCCTACAGGTGGCGATGCCATGTCATGTTTTCATACCAAAATTTAATTTATATACATATATGTATAATAAACTGCAAAAATTTTGCGAATTATGCAGCTGAAATCTATTCCTCCGACTTTATCTTAAACCGTACTGACTCTGAAGACAAAATTTCTTTCCTGGATTTAAAAAAAAAAAAAAAAAAAATGGTAAAAAGTGGTTTATTGGAATTTATGATAAAAGACAAGATTTTAACTTTAAAGTTTGTAATTTAACGAATTGGTTCTCCTGCATACGTCATAGAGTTTTAAAAAATATTATGTTTACCCAAATTAACAGAATTAAAATGATTTGCAATAACCATTTAGACCTGAATGTGGCTCTAGAAAATCTCAAAAACATATTAACTGTCAACCGCTATACTGTTTTTCTACTCGCAATAAACATTTCAGTCTTCTTGATTACAATCTTACTTAAAGTTCCTTTTATCCAATTCGGGCGACATTTAAGCGCTGTTAAGTGGTAATACTAGCTGAAAACGGGCTCTATATTTAAAATGGGGGGGGGGGGGGGATTTCAATTTTCCTTTGACTTTTCGAGTTTGTTCAGTATGTATTTATTTTTATTTTTATTAATATTTATATTCTTGCATTTTATTCTGATGTATTTGCTTATATGCTTCATTTATTAAATCATGCTTTGTATTAATTAAATTCGTTTGCTATATCATCTTGCTTCCATCTGTGAGAAGTTGGGGGCTAGAAACGTAATTTTTTGGCTAAATAGCGAACGTTTCGTCAAAAACTTCTCATATTTCCATCCCTAAATGGGGGAGCTCCCCTGAAGAAGACCCTCATGTGTTTTGGGATTAATTTTCATCTATCTTTGGTTATTTTGCTTATATATATTATTTTGCTTATATATATTTGCTTATAAATATTTTGGTTATTTATATATATATATAAATAAAGAGTTTACATTAACAGTTTGTAAAATATAGTGTGTAGGTCTTTGTTTTTTCAAAAAAATAAAAAAATGGTTTAAAAAATTCATATGAACTGAAAATTTGAATATTACGCATTTTTTTTTTTTTTTTTAATGGGATTTTGCACGATGTTTTGTTTTATTTATTTATTTTTAATGTCTGTTTATTTATTTATTTTATTTTATTTATGTATTTTTGTTGTTTCATAACCTTTAAAACTTTTCCTTAATGTAGCATAATATGTGGGTAAATACTTTTGAAATCAGAGTTCCTGCACTATAAAGGAATATAATAACTTTGAGTGGCTCAAATAACCTTTTACCATCCGTTAAAAATTTTATATATGAGTGGGTGCAGTAGTGAGCGTTCGAATAATTAATTACTCGATTACTATTAACTATTAAATTTAATAAAAAAATTAATACAGTTTATATACAGGATGGAGAATATAGTAGGGATCAACGTCCGTTTAAATTAAAGTCAGTTCATAATATTATATAATAGTCTTCATAAAACAAAAACAGTCACAGTTTATACGTAACACCAGTCTCATACAACTTTCAATCAACACGACTCTCTAAGAAGATTATAATGGATATTTCGTCCGTTTAAGAGCACTCGTCCAAGGCTCTTCGTCAAGGAAAACTTTTCAGCAGTTCATCTTACTGTTGCTCGTCGATATAATATTCGGGCACAACTAGAAAGTATCTCTTCGTGAAAAATAATAACTTTCGTTACGACTTCAGCCATTTTGTAAGAGAGCAGGCAGCAGAGCTGAAACACTGCCTCGTCCAAAGGTCCCATCGTCAACTGAACAGTTTCTCGCATATGCTCCAAGACTCCGTCTATGGGGATGCGTGCGCAGGAGAGGTGATGACGTCTTTCTTACGTCACGTATACGTCATCAGTCCTCAAGGCTGTTCGCTCGTTGCTGCAATGAGAGAACTGGACTTACGACAAAGCTGGTTTTGGAATCAAATGACCGGGCAAGGCTGGCGTTTTCACTACATACACTGCATAAAAAAAGTAGACGGACACTTACTTGTAATACTTTAAAGCCGTTTATTTCTTTAATTAGAGATATGAGGTTCATTTCTCTAATATAATTATATTCTTGAGACTTCATATATTATTATTTTTTGGATATAGATTCAATCCTTTTGAATTATGTAGTGGAAAAATTCAGGAAACAAAAATGGTGCATATTTGCACTGTAATTTTTCTTAAAAAAAGTAGACGGACACATCGTGTATCTCTAAAATAAAACGTTTTTAGTAAGGGTTTCGTCTCCCATTTGCTTTAATAAGTTCGTATACTCTGTTAGGCATCGAATGAATGAGATTCTGAAACTTTTTTTGACAGAAAATTTCCCAAATGTTTGTAAGAGCTTCTTTGAGCTGGTGAATTGATTCATACTGGCGTCCACCCTCATAAATTTTATGAACAAGTATAGCCCAAATGTTTTCTACAGGATTCATATTCGGACTCTTGGCTGGCCAGGGTAAAACAATGAAGTTGTTCTCATGAAACCATTTTTTAACGTTGTTAGCTGTGTGTATTGGCGCTCCATCTTGTTGAAAAATCCAGTTTTCTCCTCCAAGATCACACGCAAATGGCAAAACCTCACTGCTTAGTGTTTCAATATAATCTTTGTGAGTCTGCTTCTTACTTAGGAGCACTAAATTTGTCCTTCCACCATAGCCAACAGCTAGCCACACCATCACGCCACCACCACCAACTTGCCGAGTAGAGTACACTTCGTCTTCTTTCTCCAAACTGTGCCAATAATATTGATATCCATCTGGGCCGTCTAGATTAAATTTTTTCTCATCTGAAAAAAACTACAAATATCCAATCTGTAGTCCAAGACATATGGTTTTGAGCCCACTGCAGGTGTTCTGTCACGTGGTGATCCTTCCAGCATGGATGATGTTTCCTTTTCTTATATTGAAAGAGCTCTGAGTGCTTAATGTAGTTATAAATTCTCTGAGAAGTTACGTTAGTAATTCCTGTGTTTATTCGAACTCTGGGAATTGAATTTTTCAGCTCAGTAAAAATTTTTCTTTGGCCTCTAATCGAAAGTTTCTTTGGCCGGCCATTCTTTTTCTTTACGCCATGGGCTTCAGGAGCACGTAGAAAATCGCTGATGCTACTTTTGCTTATTAGAAGTAAACTACTAATTTCTCTGACTCCTTTATTGAAAATTTTCAGCGCTATAATCTGTCTTTTCTGGTAATCAGTTAGAGGAATTCCTCGTAGCATGGCGCATTCATCTCCAAGAAATTTAACTACGTAAAACCATCTTGTCAAGCACGTTAGCAATTGGCAAAATGCCAAATGTACATGTCCATGCAAAACTGGTATTCCACAAAAAACACCCACTTAGGTAATTGTAGTTTTTGACCAGTGTCCGTCTACTTTTTTTTTTAATATCTATATTGTGCAAATGTATATCTTTTCTCTTTTCTGCATTTCCCTCCATTAAAATTATAAATAATTGAAAATTTTTATTTGTCTGTCAAAATTATGAAGATTGATAAGTATGAACATGTTAAAGAATTTTAATTGACATTTCCTATTAAACACCGACGGGGTTTCAAAAAATTGTAAAGAAGTGTCCGTCTACTTTTTTTATGCAGTGTATATATATACAAGGTGATCTAAAACATTTACTAATCAAAAAGTATTGATCGTAGTATTAGGCAGTTTTCACTGAAATGCACAAAAAGACATGGGATTTGTTTTAGGCAACTAAAGATGTATTAGCAAATTAGTTTAAAATTTCTTCACCAGGTGTTATTTTAATTGCAAAATAACTTCCTTACAGTATCACAGTACATACAACAACGTAACTAGGAGTATAAATGCTCAGTGTAAACGACCGTCATTCATTAGAATGAGCGTCAGAAGTTGCACATAGGAAATTCTCCTAAAAAAACCTTCAGAATTCGATAAAAAGGACGTCATTGGACCAGACGAATCTGTTTAAAAAGAGAGAGGATAATGCAAATACAGCACGATGTACTGATGAAAAATATAACTAACATTTTTTCTTATGAGTTCTATGGTTTCACGGAATGGTGCACAATCATCTTATGTAGTAAAGTGGAAGTCCAGGCATTTTATATAAGAAAGTAGAGAGTCCATTTGAGTTCGAAATATCTTTTATTAAGTTCTAAAGGTGCAGTCACAATAGAGATGATGCAGTCATGGGCCGGTTGTTCAGACATCCGGAGCGGTATATGAACCCGGCAACCGAGAAGCGACGGTGCCGATGGTCGGCAGGTATCCAAGCCGCGAAACCCCGAAGGGCCGTGAGTTTATTTCGTAAACTTTTACATGATGGAGTATCAGTTAAACGTGAATTTATTAGACAAGTGATGATCGTAAAAAGCCACGAGTTTTCGCGTGCTCCCGCTTAAATACTGCATATTTCGGCGGGAACCGAAACTATTCTTATGAATGCTTATTGGATAATAAGTTAAGCCAAAACACGCCTATCTTCTCTCATTGGTTGGCCCGGGCATCCAGGATTTAGTATTTCGCAATGCTTTACCGCTTATTTCGACTATTGCATAATTTTGATTACGAAACTTATTCTGAAATCAGATTCCCACGCTATGAAGCTCTGTGGAGAAAACAACTTTACCTAGGCACTCAAATAGAATTATCATAAAATTGTTCTTAAAATTAAGATTTATTCTGAGATATTAATATTAAGTCATCACTTAATATTAATTTAAATACTAATTTAGAATCTTGCTTATTTTATTCTTCCATATATATATATATATATATATATAATCGCATGCTTTTCTGTACATTTTAGTGAAAACCGCATGGAGTTCCTCTCAGTACTTTTTGAATAATATTTTTTTTTTTTAAATTTTTTTTATGCGACTTTTGGATCACCTAATCTATAAATTATATGAGAATAATTATCAAAATGTTATTCACCTATTAGTGATTCAGTTTTATTTTAACCGAATAAAGAATTATAATTTCGCCACCCTTTGATAATTTTTTTTTTTAATTTACATTTTATTAATTTCTTAGGGTCTCGTGATTTTTAATTTTGAAAATCCCGGCGCATCTATTTCATTGTAGGACACTGATATTCCCAACAAAATAGGAACCCGTTATTAATTTGTCATTTCTAATACCTACACGTATAGGTATAAGATTTCTTTTCCATACGCAAATGAAAACGGTCATTCGCCTCCACTCCAATATTCGAATGGAAAAAAATGAATTCCTTGGACAGGTTCGATTTATTTGAAATGTATCCTCCAATTTCTCAAACTGGTACGCCTGTCAAAACCGATAGCCCATACCCGGAAATTTGGAACTTGTAAATATTTATGCATCCAACTTCGCGAGTCATGATAAGTAATACTTAAAAGTACTACAGTATATCATTTAATCAGAAAAGAAAAGCTACATTCATCCCTGAAAGGATTTTTGGCGGAACTCCAAGTACATTGATTGTCCAAATGTATATTTTTTAACAACACGCTTTGTTGGAGAAAGTTTTTGTAAAAAAAAAAAAAAAAAAAATTCTATATTTACTTAATGAAGACATGAAAACAAATGTCTTATTTTGGCAAAGAATCTTAAAATGGTCATTAAAATAACTTCTATTAATGTAGAATGGAAATAATCTTTTTAAATGTACTTTCTTAAGAATGTTTGTACACGTTTTATTTTTCAAAGACAGAAATATTAATATAAAGTTTCGACACACATTAATGAAGTGAAAACAGTCAATGTAGGAAAATAACGTGTTAGTCATTTAAGCTTTCCTTGTTTTTACAATCGATAAAAGATCACAATGTAAAATATTTTAAAAATTTATGTCTTTAAAGGCGAAAGTTCTAATGAATTTATCGTGAAAATTAACATATAATTAGACTGTCTGCGTTTAGACAATATTAATGAAAAAAAGAAAAAGAAAAAAGAAAAAAGAAAGCTCTTGATTCTTGCTTAGTTAATTATTCAACTCAGGTTATAAATGCAAAATTGAATTAATTTTATTGAATGATTTATGATACAACTGTTCATGATTTAATAGTTTTTATATTTAATTAAAATTTATATTTATAATATATTCGATTTTGCTCCTACAACTATATGATTTGTACATTTTTAGAGTGAACGCTGATTTTATAAATTATTATGTATTCTAATTTAAAGAAAAAAAATCTGGAGTGACTCCACTCGACTTTCCGAACATTGAGTAATTAACAGTTTTGTAGATAAAGTAAAGAAAGAGTAGTTGTTAAACAAACAAAAGAGAGAAAACCATAATAGAGTGTTTGAGTATTTTTCTCCATCTATTACACGCTGTTTTATTTAACGCTACTGAACTTTGAGCCCATAGATCATAATGACAAAGAAATTTTCGTTGTGTCCCTGTAAAAACCTATAAATGTTAGATTCACCAAAATGCTTATAGTTAGTGCAACAGTGATTTATAATACTCATATAAATTTTCAGCTGAATTCAATAAGGCGTTTAGATGCTATCGTACTTTTAAAAATTTAGTCCCATAGGCCATAATGATAAAGAATTTTTCTTTGTGTCCCTGTAAAAAACTGTATGTGCTAGATTCACCAAAATCTATACAGTTAGTTCAATTGTGATCTATAACATGTGTACAATTTTTTTGCTCGGATTAATAAGGCGTTTAGACACTATCACATTTTTAAAAATTTGGCCCCATAGGCATAATGATAAAGAATTTTTCTTTGTGTCCCTGTAAAAAAACTATAAGTGCTAGATTCTCCAAAATCTATACAGATTGAGTATTTGTGACCTATAATATGTGTATAAATTTTTTGCTCAATTGAATAAGACGTTTAGATGCTATCGCACTTTTAAAATTTTGCTCCCATAGGCCATAATGATAAAGAATTTTTCTTTGTGTCCCTGTAAAAAAACTATAAGTGCTAGATTCACCAAAATCTATAGGGTTCGTACTATGGTGACTTACAATATGCGTACCAACTTTCAGGTTAATCGAACGAAGCGTTTAGACGCTAGCGTGTTCACCCACAGACATACACACGTACACACATACACACATACACACACACATACATACATCATCGTAAAAATAGTGAAAACGGACTCAGGGGACCTCAAAACGTATAGAAACATCAAAATCTCGAATTCGGATTTTTGACATGATTACAATACTTTCCTCACTATAGTGTTCGGAAAGTAAAAATGTTTTCTGAAACCAATCGAACAATTAAAACAACTATTTTAATTTCAACTTTTAATCTCTTTCAGTAGAAGACAACAAAAACTGAAATCATTTAAGAAAAAATACTTTTATGTCAATCCATATTTCTATTGAAAAGAAATTCTAAATAAGCATTGAAACTTTTTTTTTTTTTAATTTTTTATCACATAAGAGAAACTTGAAATTTAGATTTCAACTTGGCCAATATTCAAATTTAGAGTTTGATCCAAAAATTTCAGGACTGCCTTTTTTTTGGGGGGTGACTATGGAACATTATCCATACATTAATAATCATAAGGCGAGACAAAATAATAATAATAATATAATGCTTTCTTAGCAGACAAACCCAAAAACTCACTCTATTACATGAAGAACAAGAAATTTTCGTTTTTAGGTACCCCACTTAAGGACGGAGTGACGGTTCTATGGTACACTATGTCATCAAAAAGAAAATGATGTAAAAGTTTACAAAATAACTAAATAAATAAATAAAATAATATAAAAATAAAAATATATAAATCTGACATTTTATGTCTTACAAAAGTCGTGTGAGACTGGGACCAAGCCTCAACCTATACACTGTTTTCTTACAGGATCAAAGGTGTGTGATAGGAATCCACTTCATACTCAGATTTAAAACCCAAACTTTTATTTTTCTTGTAAGAAAAAAGGGGGCACTTAGTCATAGACGTAACTTTTAAAATGAACTAACAAGGAAACATTGAAAAGGTGTTGTCTTCAAAAAATATTGAAAAAAAAATATATATGTGATTCTACTCTTCCTAAAACACCAGAAAGTGAAAAAAATATCGGCTGAAATGAATTACAGTGACCCCAAAAAAATATCAAAATTAAGCCTATTGGGCGATTTCACACTGTTAGGCGATTGATTTTGAGTCCTTGACGGAGAAGCAAAACACGGTTCTGTTCGTACACGGCAATCTCGGTGCTAGCTAACTTATCGTCTAACAGCGCTAAATCGCCAAAAAGGCTTAATTTTGATAATTTTTTGCCGTCGCTGTCATTCATTTCAGCTGATAATTTTTTCACTTTCTGGTGTTTTATGAGGAGTAGAATCACACACACACACACATATATATATATATATATATTTAAATATTTTTTGAAGACGACACCTTTTGAATGTTTCCTTGTAAGTTGAATAACAATAAGACTACTCATTAAAGCGATGTGTTTATCTCACGAGTGCTTCGTGGCCCTTCACTCGAATATCCTTACACAGAAATCTTTGATCGCAATTCCAAGCTATTAATCGTAAAGAGGATCACACTTCAAGGATAATACAAAAACCTTTCATTCGAAAGTCCGGTTATAGTAAATAGTTATTGAAACGATCCACTTCATTTTTCCTCCAACACTCAGTTCAAATTTACTTATATCCAACTAGACATCCACTTTCGCAACTTCCCTTAAACCTATTCTTAACAGCACAAACTAATTCCAAACAGCTAGTACAGTCGGCAGCAAAATTATTGAAACACTAGTCATAATTCCTACTTGAAAGGTGGACGCCTAATACTGTTTCGTTAAGTAAATATGGGTCGAATCATGCTCTTAGTCTTATACTATTTATAAAAGAGTAAGTTGACGATAAAAATGAGCGATCAAGCTAAAAAATATATATGAAAAGTGTGGATGTGTGCTTCAATAATTTTGCTATCGACTGTAACATTTTACCCCAATCCTATTTTAACTCAACTCGACACTTCTATGTTCATCCTGATACTTCAACCAAAATCCTGCCACCTAATCCTGGATCTAACGAGTGACCTTCACTTTTTCAACTCAGTACTTCTAACTCAACTCGACACTATCACCGAAACTACCACCAACACTAGATCAGACGGGTGACCTTTATTTTTCCAACTCGGTGCTTCTAACTCAACTTGACACTATCACCGAAACCGCCCATTCCTAACGCCTATAGATATAGTAATAAGACATAGATTGATCAATGATGTAGAAGAAGTGATGCCTTTCTATTTGGGAAAAGACGGCCATTTTACTCTCTTATGGATGTGTTTTTCCCGAGTGAAAATACACGGGAATACACATAAATAATTTAATAAATAAAATTTATGAATAATTTATGTACTAAAAGAGAATGAACAACTCCAGATACCCATTTTTCTATCTTTTCTTTTTTGATTATACTCTAGTATACTCATATCTGCACAAACTAATTTTATTTTGGCATTTAATATTATACTTCTTTGAGATAAAAATCGTCTGCATTCATCATGGAAAATAATTTGAATAAGTTATAATTTAACAATAATTTGTATTACGTAAATTTTGTATAGGATTATATATAGAAGAGAGTCTTGTGGTGGCCACAACACACTAGTTATTTTTTAAAAATTTCCGCGGCTGCTAACTACATTTAAAAGAATTTTGAAATTTTCATATTACTTACTAATATAAAATCTTAAAAGTATTAAAAAAAAGCATTCCATTAAATATGAAGACAGTAATTATATCCTAATAATAACAAAGCAACTGGTTATAAAATTTACATTTTTCATAAATTACTTGAATATAACTTATTTATGAAAACTTATCCCATTTCTTTTCACATATTTATTAGAAAATTTAAAAGCTGCGTAATATTTGGGCATTTTCAAAATTCATTACCATTCTATTCTATTACTATTTTCCAGTTTTAACTCTCTAATGGCTGATGCCAAAAAACTTTTTCGGCATTAAAAATCTTTGCTCGTTAACATGGGGATGATAGATCTATATAAATTACTATATCTATGCTAACGCCGGATTCGACAGGTGACCTTCATTCTCCCAACTCGACACATCTCGTACCTTACAAAGTAAAGTGTAAAACCAAAAATTTACGCCAAAATATTACTAATGTGAAGGTGGAGAAAATGGAGTTTTTGACGGTAATTTTGAAAAAAAAAAAAAATTAAACATATATGATTTTATCTATTTTTTAAGATTTCTAACAACAAAAATAGTTCTACATTAGTGTAGGAGTGAACAGAACTATACTCAATTTAACTGTCATTATACACGCTTTTCAACACTTTCCAACAAAGTTTAAAAGTGATTAGGACTCTCCGCACCCTAATTCAGATAAATTAAGGGTTATCATTGGAAATAGCTGTATTGTACAACCGCGATAACATGGCACGCGAATCACGTGTTTTTAGATGATTCCATTAATGAAATAAGGTGAGAGGTTGTGTTTCCATGGTAACACAGAGTAAAGTGGCTTCCAGATTTGGCGTTGTTAGCCCGTTTCTTAGTGTGAAATTATAATTTGAAGTTGTTGATAAACTTAATGTTTGGAGGTATTTTTAATTACTATTTAAAAGAAGTGTTCGTAGGTACTATTGTTTACAAATTTTAAAGTTTCGGCGATCAAATAACATTCAAAAAGAAATTTTGATTTTTTAAAATAAAGTAATCTTAATGGCTTCCGAGAAGTAATTTTTAAGTACAATCATTATCAGCAGAAAGGGATGAAAGAAGTAACTTAATTAAACTTTAAAAAAGTTTATTTCTTCAATGTATGAAATAAAAGAAACCATGATTAATACCATTACAGTTTTGATAAAATAAACATTAAATTATTGTAATTGTCATTAAATAACATGACATAATCATATAATGGTTGTAATAAAAGTAGAAAAGAAGAAATTTAATTAATCACGATAGTTAATATTTACAAAACATTCAATTATGATATATTTTTAGATTAAATAATTGAACTAATCATGATAGTGAATATTTACAAAAAAAAAAAAAAAAAAAAAAAAGGAACTGTTTTACGTATACTTCGAGAAGTTAAAAGCTAAACGAGTAAATTTTAGGGATTCAATTAATTTAAATACTAGAAATAAACATACATGTGAACACAAATTATAAGCAATGTTTAAAGCTATTTTGTTTTATCGATTTTCTGCATATCTGATTAAAAAAAATTATAAGAAATAATTGAAACAATATTTAAATTGACAAAAATTTAGCAATTTTCTATTTATATGCAACAATAGACACTTTGACTGCTCGTATAGTTGCCAAAGAAGCTGGTAAGTCAAAGAATTGTTTGGCGAAAAGAACTGCCGCCAAGCATCATTTGCATTTCATTCAGCCGCCCCTTCTTCAAAATGAACTATTCCAAGGTCGTATGCCATCTTTTCGCGGTTGCACAGTAATTCAATTTTTGTTTAGGTTATACATTTATAAGCTTTTTAACAACATTTTAGAGTGATTAGGATTTCAATTAGCTATCTGTCTGTCTGTTCACGATCGAATGTCCGTAAATATTTTCTAAATTATTATCTATTCTAACTACAGTAAAATAATTTAAATTTGTTTTGCTAAGTCATTTGCTCAATTATGAAAATATAGTTAACTGTAACTTTCCTACTTTTTAAAATTAATTTATATACCAAAAATTTCGAATACACAAATTAAAATAACTGAAATTTCGTTAAGAAAAAACACTTTGGTGTTAACGTTTATTTTTATTAAAACATAGATTCTGAATTATGATTTGAAAGTTTTTTTACTGTTTAAGATTAGAGGACGTTTTAAAAATTCTGGTACTTCTTTTTTTTTCCAACTATGGAAGACTGAATAATCATATGGAGAGGGGAAAAAAAATGGATTTTATTTAACATGAAAGAAGTTTGTAAGTTACGAGAAAAATTTGAAAACTGTGGCGTTTTCAAGTGCAGTACAAACCCATATTCATAGACAAAGCAAATGTTGTTAGAGCCTATGTTACGATTTATTTTACTGTAAAACAGGGAGAAATTAAGTTTTCAAAAAATCATTTGGAATGATCTATCAAATGCAACTAATAGTGTGTCTCATGTGCTTAAAACGCCCTTGCTTAGCGTTGAAGTTGGTACTAAAAACATCATTCTAAAATGGGTGGTTATTGAAAATTTCAAAATAGGCATTGGTAAAGAATAAAACTGGCATAAAAATGGATATACAAATTTAAAAAATATATATATTAAATTATAGTAACCTACCTGTTGTTTGAGACATAATCAGGCTGCACATGAACACCAAAGCACTTTTCCTAAATGTCATTTTCAGGGAGCATTTGTAGTTTCAAAAGATTCTGCAATCGATTCTAAAAAAAATTAAATACAGATTAATTCTTTTAGTCGTCGAAAACAATTAAATTTTGAAACGGTATGAAAATTATGACGAGCAACAACATTCAAAAGTTAATTTGTAAATTTAAAAGGGATTCAATAATTTCAATGGAGATTTATTATTACAGTATTTAATTCTTTCTAATTTTCTTTTATCTATACATAAACAGAAAAAGGATTGTTTATTGCGATCGAATTTTCGGAACTGATCTTTTGCTCTATAGTCACATCTTTTACGATCCCTTGAATTAAAAAATGGTTGAGGCGTCGATGTACAGTCAGCCAAAAAAAAAAGCCCCCCCCCCCCACCTAATTTCGCCGTAAATTATCGTAGAAACATGCGGCTATGTTCTGTAATAACGTCTATGTTTTAATGGTATAGTCAGATTTTCCTTAAGGGGTCATCTACATATTAAAACAAGTGTAAACTTGTTTCAACTAAACTCAAATTCAGATTTCTGAGATCAAGGCAGTTCGGAAAACATACCTATTTATATACTTTAAATCAATTCTAAACAGAGTTACACGTGAAAATGTATTAGGGGATCGTTTATACATTTCGAAAAAATAAATCGTGATCTACCACCCAATAGACGTTATTTATTAAATTTCACACCGGAAAAAAGGTTCAGAAATGTTAATTATAAAATAAAAAACGATTCAAATTCGCAGAACTTTCTGTGTTAGCTTATGAATTAAAAGATTTTTATTGGTTTCAATTTATTAAACATTGAGTAGTTAAATACAACACTTCATATAAAGAAAATTAAATAGCTTGAATCATATGAACCCTACAATGTTGAATTACAAAAATCTAGATACCAAGGTAAAAGAACAATAGTAATAATGATAATAATATTAATAGTGGTTAAAAAAAAAAGTGTTTAATATTTAAGAAAAAGAATTATTTACTTCTTAAAAGGAAAAACAGTTTTATTTAAGAGACAAAAATTTAAGTGAAAATACATATATAATAAAATATATATATAAAAACAATTAAAATCTACTAACTAACAATTATTATCTACTTCTTGTTGGGTATATTTTTATTTTATACAGTAAGCCTCGCATGAATGTGTTACTATAAAGATTTACATTTAATTTTAGGCGTACAAACCAACAATAGATCATATACAAAAATATAGATAACAAGATTTAAACTAAAATCTGAGAAAGGATATTTAACATTATTACGACCACTGACGTAGTTTCACGTCATTTTGAAATCTGTAACTCCGTCAGTGGCCGTTTCTTTCACAATTTGTATGTTTCGATATTTCTTAAGAATATTCCTTATATTCATATTTATATAAACAAAATAGTATGAATACAAATACTTTCACTAGAAAGAGTATAATTATTATGTATATCCATATGAAAAGAAATATGGATATAGAAAAAACGGTTTCCTATTGCCTAGAACGAGTATCCCCCGTTCTGCAGTCGTCTACTGTACTCGAATTCTTAATTTAAATGTGTAAAATCTATATCTTTTAAAAGTAATAAGTCATATTACTTTCTTTTAAATTCTTTTTCCGTGATAAATGTGACGTCAGTTTTACGCCGTGATTAGAATAATAGAAAATAAATAATATTGCGCTTTGTTTCAATAATAAATATTAAAAACTTAAAAAAAAAAAATACCACTTTATTATTCAGTATTAAAAAAACATTTAATAAAAATTTTATATTTTATTACGTTACGTCATGCGATAAAATTTAAATAGCATAAACGGTAGAGTAAGCGAATGCGAAAATGTCACAACAAGATTAAAGCAGAAAATTTGTTTTAAAAAATCTGATAAAAATTAATAAAAAACAATTATATTAATTTAAAAAAAGGAAAAAATTAAAGTATTGTTCACTGCGTATTGCGCTTTCAAATAATAGTCCTCGTCTTACCGCGTTTTTTTACCGTCATGATACTTAACTTGAGGTGCACGAATCGTAGAATGTTCAAGTTAAAAACAAAAGACAAAAGGGACAAAATAGAATTTTAGCAGTGAGAAACTGGGAAACGTTATGTAATATTTAAGAACAAAGACTTAACATTTCAGAATCGAGTATAAATCTCTTTGCAACGAAAGCCACGCCTTTACACAGTTTTTCTACAGCTTTACATTATAGAACAAAATTATTTTACATACTTCCAATTAAATCATTTAAATTTTGTCTTCAGCATTCGATGTAGTAAATGCCATTGACATTTATGCATACCAGCGTCACATAGAGAGTCATATACGAATACAGAAACTAGTTTTTTTAATATTGTTTCCGCAATATAGAGGCGGGGCTTCATTTCTTTTGGAATTTTTTCAGTACCTCTCGCTTGCATTGCGATAATTTTATAAAAATGATTCAATTTGTATCATAAACATCTAAATGTTGCTTAGAAAACAATTAGAATAACACTAAGGTAAATTAAAATAGTTTTTCGTCAAAATATATACAGATATTTACTGATATAGGATACAAATTATTATAAATGACGGCCCCCTAACAACAGTAAAAAATGAAATATCACTGTAACTCAAAAAATAATGTTAAGAACGAGCTGTAAATTTGGAAACCTATGTTTTTGATGATGCCCGTTCTATTTATGCAAAAATTAACATATGGCATAATTCATAATTTTTTCAAATATGAAATTATTAATAATTTTCATATTTCAAAAAAAAAAAAAAAAAAAAAAAAAAAAATCAAAAATATGCATGGAATATGTTTGGGTCACTTCATTCTATCATATAAAAAAAAACAGAATTTGAATATCATAATTATTTTGGAAGATATGAATTAATGTTTGTCACATTCATTTAACATTAGCGCCCTCATAGTTTGACAGCTTATAACTCTGTGAAGAATTGAGCAAAATATATAAACTATACCATTTTCCGCGATGATTTTGTCCAAAGAATAAGAATTCAAATAAATTATAAAAAATGGGGGTTACCATTGAAAAAAATGAAGTTAATGCCAGTTTTAATATGTAGAGGACCCCTTAAGCAAAATCTGACTATATCATTATAAACTAGACGTTATTACAAATCGATTGGTACCAACCACATGTTTCTACGGTAATTTACGGCGAAATTAGGTGGGGGGTGGCGTTTTTTTTTTGGCTGACTGTACGTGTCTGTGTGTCTGCTACAGCTAAAAAACAGGTATCAGCAGGAATTCTAAATTCAGTCTATTGAATCTGTATCGTAGGGTGATGTTTCGCGATTCACTGAGATCGAACATGGGGTCCGTATATAATAACAATCAAACGAATTCCTATAAATTACGGCGCAAGGGTGGAATTTCTCGTTGATATTATTTTCTTCTATATTCAATGGAAGAAAGTATTGGATTCGTAAATATTTTTGACCTCGGGTTTTTGATGGATTGACACGTTTTGAGAGCATTTTGAGAACACGATTTGACCATTTTTAGAAAACGTCTGTCTGTCTGTAAGTCTGTGTGTGTGTGTGTGACAAAATTTTGTGGCAACTGTATCTCACGAACTACTGCACAGAATTTCATACGAATTGGTAGGTAGTTGCACCTTGACATAAATTCGTGCCTATCCATTTTTGGTAAAAATTGTCTTACAGGTTGCGTTGCCATCCCGCTTTTTCTAATTTTTTAACAGGGTGATATAGGACAAAATTTTGTATAAATGTGCATAAAGAGAATTATTTTTTAGTAATCATTATGAAATTTACCAGAATTATTTATAATAGAGATAGTCAACTGGGAAAAAAAATTTGTATGTGTAGGAGCCTCGCCACACCCCCTGAGGGGGAAATCCCCCCCCCCCCCTCGAGGGGATTAAATTTTCATGATGGGTATCTTTCAAAAGAGCTCGCCATTACCTTTAAAACGAATGGTTGAACCATCGATCTGAGATAATTTAAAATAAAGTTATCGATTTTTTTCTGTAATATTAACAATAAAATTGACTTTTTTTGAATATCTAGCGTTATACTACTTCTCTAATATGGAAATCGTCTGCATTATCATGGAAGATAATTTTTTTTTAAATAATAATTTTAATAAATTATTTTACTGAGTGAATTTGTATAGGAAAATATAGAAGAAAGTCATGTGGTGGGCACAACATACTATTTTTATAATGTTTTTAAACTGCATTGAGCACAATTGAATATATTTTTATGTGTAAACAAACATATTTTATTTTAAATGCCATACAATCAGTATACGCCACTGATTTAGAAAACCAAAAGAAAAAAAAAATCCTTTCTATTAAGGGCTATTGTTTAAAATTGCTTGAAATGCATTTTAATTTGTTCACTGGAAAAAAAAAGTTTCGGTTGCCACAAATAATAGGCTATGTGTCCTCTTAACATAAAAAGGTTTAACCTCTTACCTGGCAACGAAAATTGACGAGCTTCGCTTTCCAGTGCCACAGTTCACTTTCAACTATGAAACGAGTAAATCCTTCAAAACCACTGTCGAGATCATTTTCAAGTTTATTTGATTGCGTTGTCAAACCGTGTTAGTAGAACTACAATACAAAGGATCGTACTTTGGAAAAACGTATATATACGCCCGGGGCAGTTAAGGGGTTAGAATCCGATACTCGGTGGGACATAGAGTCAGTTAAGGGGCCAATGCCCCTCTGCGAAAGATTTTGCCGCAAATGTTGCAACTGCTCGAGTACCGACTTAAGTTAAGATTAGAACTCCTATATAGGTATTCTGACGCTTCCGCCATTTTCTAGTCCACAAGACCGGCTGACGATTTATTATTGGTGGTTTTTCGGCAATAGATTGCACGATTAACTCCAGAAAAAGGCACCGCCTGTTTATATTTTCTTCTAATCCAGGAAGATGGGAAAAGTGGATTATAAATTGCAGATGTAGCTCGTGGATACCCGGAGCAGGAGCATAACTTTGTAGCGTAAGATTTCCCTTATTTTCAAATTATTTCATTTTATTTTCAAAGTTGTTTGACAAATTTAATATGAATGTACTGTTTTTTTAAGTTATTACTGTAAATTCTTTTAAAATTAACTTCAATATTACATTTCTTTTAACGTAAAGGGTTGCAGTTTTGAGAATGTTGGCGATGTTCTTAAAATTGCCAACTTGTTTGCTTTCAAAACAAAGAAGTTGTTTCGAGATAAGAAGTTCTAGCTCACATCATCTGTATAGAAGTTTAAAGGCGATAACAACGCTAATCAGGTAACCTAGCTTTAACTACCGCCAACAATTTCCCAGACGGGCTAGAAAATGGCGGACACTGCGCCAGCTCTTATCATATAGGAGTCTTAGTTAAGATCTAAAAAAATGTGAACTTATATGGAATTTCGCCCATGATTCGTGAGATACAGCGCCCACTAAAATTTATCAACACGGGCAGACAGAAACTTGCTAAAAAAGGTCCCATCGTGTTCGGCACATCTGAAATCGTGTCAATCCATCGGTAACCGGAAATCGAAAATTTTCATGATTGGAACGTTTTCTTATTATACAGAAATACAATGAAATGAATAACAAAAAACTAACGTTATCAACACAAAACAATAAACTTAAAATAGTTTTTTTTTTTTAAATTGATTTTAAATGCGTTTTTCATAAATGTTACCTTTTTTTTTTCTTGCTTCCATTCAGAGACATTTTGTTTATTTAAAAAATAATAAGTTTTTGAACTTTAATTATTTCAGAAAATACTTTTAATAAAATGAAGATATTTAAAAAAAAAAAAAAAAATTAAAAATGTTCAAACGAATACTTTAGTGGTGGCTCATAAAATAATCTAGACCTATAATTATAAACGACCTATGAACCTTTTCTTCAAAAGCATATAACTATGTACTTATCAAATTATTGAAGTTCTGGATTAGAAAACTGAACATTTTTAGAAGTTGCTTTATTCTCACCATCAAGATTTCCAAGTAAACAAAAGCTTCACTAGTCTGGATGCAATAGAGTCTTTACAAAAGTTCGTTTAAACATACCCTTTTTCTAACGTAATAAGATATTGAGGAAATGATATCAATCGAATGATCGGTTTAAGCGAATTCAGTACAAAATGTTCCGTATGAAAAGGTGCTTCAAGTTTGAATTGGTTCAAAGAAAGTAAAGCGAATCGTAGGTGTATTGCAGATAAAAAAACACTTAGCTAAAGCATGTGGGAGTGAGTCCATTTGTATAAAATTCGTGTAATATTTTCAGATACGTGGAAAGAATTTTCCGGCTTTATGCTCCTGTTCCACATGAATCATTTTATATAACTTGCGTAAAATGTGAAAGAAGGCTTTCTTTTTATGTCATTTTTTTATATGAATTTTAATCACAATATAATTATTTAAAAAAAAAAAAAGGCAAAATGTATTTTTTAAAAACTGAGTTCGTTTTCTTTTGTTGTCTGGATAGAGTATAGGTATTATTTTTATGCATCAGAAAATGATAATAAGCTTTCTATGAATTAAATATGATTATGTTTATTTTGTCTGCGGGCTGTCTATGTGCCAGTGAACCATTACTTCCACTAATCAGAAAATGTTATTAGACATTTCATAAAAAATGTATAGTTACATTTCTTTTCTTTTTCTTCTGTTTCCTTTTTTGTTTCTAAGAAAAATGTGGCTGTTTTTCTAATTATTACTTTCTTCTATATTCAATAGAAGAAAGTATTGGATTCATAAAAATTTTCGACTTGCGATTTTTGACAGATTTACACTTTTTGAAAGGTCCAGAACACGGCTTGACCATTTTTAGAAAATGTCTGTCTGTCTGTGAATGTGCGTGTATGTGACAACAATTTTGTGGCGACTGTATCTCCGGAACCACTGCTCAAAATTGTATAAAAATTTATATGTAGGTACACATTGACCTAAATTAGTGCCTGTCAACTGCTCAACAGGTGGCGCTGCTATACCGCGATTTCTGCAATTTAACGGGAGGCTATATCTCAGATTCTATTGTATATAGTCAAACAAAACTTGATCTAACTGTATTTCTATTTGTTTTTGCCCATAGCCCCCCCCCCTTACCGCCCTACCCCCTTCCCGCCCCTCCTAATAATTTTACAAATTCGAAAATATCCGAATAGATTCGTAAGTATCGAAAACCTCTATCTACCAATTTTGAACGATCTAACTCTATTTTTATTTTTTTGCTCCCTCCCCCTCCCCTCCCCCCCCTCTTCTTGCCCCTCCTAATAACTTTACACTTTCGAAAATATCCCCATTCGACTTGCAGGCCTTTAAAACCTGTCTGTACCAATTTTGAACGGCCTAACTGTATTTCTATTTGTTTTTTCCCATAGCCCCCCCTTACCGCCCCTCCTAATAATTTTACAAATTCGAAAATATCCGCAATCGATTTGTAAGTATCGAAAACCTCTATGTACCAATTTTGAACGATCTGACACTATTTTTATTTTTTTGCCCCCTCCCCCTCCTCTCCCCCCTTCTTGCCCCTCCTAATAACTTTATACAATCGAAAAAATCCCCATTCGACTTGCAGGCCTTTAAAACCTATCTGTACCAATTTTGAACGGCCTAACTGTATTTCTATGTGTTTTTCCTCCATAGCCCCCCCCCCCTTGTTGCTGCCCCACCTGGGGGCTGAATTTCTAAAATTCCAGAAATTCGTTTTTAGATAGTTGCATTAGCTATATTTAAGAGCAAAAATTTCACGTATATCTATTTTTTTGTTTGTGATATATAGGATTATGCGAAATCACGTTTTACGCATGTGAAATCACGTTTTGCCCCTCCCCGCCCCCCTTGGGGACCGAATTAAAAAAATTCCAGAAACTAATTTTTAGACATTTGTATAAGCTATATTTTAAAGCAAAAATTTTACGGATATGTGTTTTTTTGTTTGAGATACGAAGGATTTTGTGAAATCACGTTTTGCCCCCCCCCCTCCCCCCTTGGGGGGCGAATTTGGTAAAATCGCTTGCGGCGTTTTGTTTCTCGGGTCGTAAACATTAACCGTGCCAAATTTTGTCCCGGTCGGTGAAACGGCCTAGGTTTCTATAGCGGACAGACACACACACACACACAGACAGACTCTACTCTTATATATATAGACTAGCAGGCAACGCCCGCTTCGCTGGTCCCTATTTTTAAATGAATCACTATAATGAATTCTCAAAATTGCATTAATTTTTATCACGTGAAAAAAAAGAGAAACAAAATCTGATTAGGAAAAATGTCGCACCGGGTTCTCACTGCCTTCGGAAAAAATTCCCAATCTAACTCTTATTTCTATTATTTTTCCCCTTCGTCCCCCCCCTCCCGTCTATCCCAATAATTTTACAAATTCAAAAATATCCGCAATCGATTTGTAAGTATCAAAAACCTCTAAGAACCAGTTTTGAACGATCTATCTCTATTATTATTTTTTTCCCCACCGCTCCCCCCCCCTTCCCGCCCCTCCCAATAATTTTAAAATTTCGAAAATATCCGCAATCGATTTGTAGGTATCGAAAACCTCTATGTACTGATTTTGAATGATCTAACTCTATTTTATTTTTTTGCCCCTCCGCCCCCTCCCTTCCCGGCCCTCCTAAAAACTACACTTTCGAAAATATCCCCATTCGACTTGCAGGCCTCTAAAACCTATCTGTACCAATTCTGAACGGCCTAACTGTATTTCTATTAGTTTTTGCCCCGTAGCCCCCCCCCTTCCCGCCACTCCTAATAATTTTACATATTCGAAAATATCCGCAATCGATTTGTAAGTATCGAAAACCTCTATATACCAATTTTGAACGATCTAACTCAATTTTTGTTTTTTTGCCCCCCCCCCTCTGCCTCCCCCCTTCACGTCCCTCCTAATAACTTAACACTTTCGAAAATAGCCCCATTCGACTTGCAGGCCTTTAAAACCTATCTGTACCAATTTTGAACGGCCTAACTGTATTTCTATTTGTTTTTGCCCATAGCCTCCCCCCCCCTTACCGCCCCACCATCCTTCCCGCCCCTCCTAATAATTTTTAAAATTCGAAAATATCCGCAATCGATTTGTAAGTATCGATAACCTCTATATACCAATTTTGAACGATAACACTATTTTTATTTTTTTGCCCCCCCCCCTCTCCCCTCCCCCCTTCACGCCCCTCCTAATAACTTAACACATTTAAAATATCCCCATTCGACTTGCAGGCCTTTAAAACCTGTCTGTACCAATTTTGAACGGCCTAACTGTATTTCCATTTGTTTTTGCCCCATAGCCCCCCCCCCTTGTTGCCCCACCTGGGGGTTGAATTTCTAAAATTCCAGAAATTGGTTTTTAGATATTTTTATTAGCTATATTTTCGAGCAAAAATTTCACGTGTATCTATTTTTTTGTTTGAGATATATAGGATTATGCAAAATCACGTTTTACGCATGTAAAATCACGTTTTGCCCCCCCGTCCCCCTTGGGGACCGAATTTTGAAAATTCCAGAAATTGGTTTTTAGACATTTGTGTTAGCTATATTTTAAAGCAAAAATTTTACGGATATCTGTTTTTTTGTTTGAGATTATGTAGGATTATGCAAAATCACGTTTTACGCATGTGAAATCACGTTTTGCTCCCCCGTCCCCCTTGGGGACCGAATTTTGAAAATTCCAGAAATTGGTTTTTAGACATTTGTGTTAGCTATATTTTAAAGCAAAAATTTTACGGATATATGTTTTTTTGTTTGAGATTATGTAGGATTATGCAAAATCACGTTTTACGCATGTGAAATCACGTTTTGCTCCCCCGTCCCCCTTGGGGACCGAATTTTGAAAATTCCAGAAATTGGTTTTTAGACATTTGTGTTAGCTGTATTTCAAAGCAAAAATTTTACGGATATCTGTTTTTTTGTTTGAGATATATAGGATTATGCGAAATCACGTTTTACGCGTGTGAAATCACGTTTTGCCCCCCCCCCCCCCGCCCCCCTTGGGGACCGAATTTTGAGAATTCCAGAAACTGATTTTTAGACATTTGTGTTAGCTATATTTTAAAGCAAAAATTTTACGGATATCTGTTTTTTTGTTTGAGATATGAAGGATTTTGTGAAATCACGTTTTTTTCCCCCCCCCCTCCCCCCCTTGGGGGGCGAATTTTGTAAAATCGCTTCTTAGTGGATGCCTACGTCATAGAACGAACATTGTCACAAAATTTCATGCTTCTAGGTCCAGGGGTTTGGTCTGGGCGTTGATAGATCACCCCCTCACTCAGGAAGTCTTCTTTTATATATATAGATTTATTTATACATATATCCAGGTTTCCAGGAATTTGAAAAATACTGGTTGCCAGCAAAAATTTCTCGTAGCCAGGAAAAAAAAAAAAAAGAAAAAGAAAAACTCTCGCCTAATGCCTTTTCATTTATTTATTTATTTTATTTTATTTTTCAATTTACTTCAATATAGAAAATAAAATTCTATGCATAAAAACCAAATATTTTCTAGGACACAATGATGAAATCGGTTTTGTTATTTTCACTAAACTGACACAACATCCGCATCGATACATCATTACACCGGCGCAAAGATTCAGCATCAGGTCGCACAGCTCGCGCAAACGGAAGCAGTGTAAACAAATTTCCTAAAATGACAAACGAATTGTTATGTATGTAATATGTATGTATAAAATAATGTACTGTAATGTTTCACTGAGCTGTGAAACATGTACGGAAAAAAAGCGGTGTAAATCACCTTGTGGTGTATTGGTTCAACACAGTGCCTCAAAACGTGGTGAGAGAAGCACGAATCTAAACGGTGAGAGTTAGCCTACATCGGGAGTGGAATCGGAACCCGATTCTAGAACCATTTTTTTTTTTTTTTTTTTTTTTTTTTTTACCAAAATACTGAAAAAATGTCGAATTTTCTTAAAATTGAAACATAGTCGCGAGTTGAAATATACTGGTCGCCAATAGCCACTAGACGACCGTATTTCACGAGCCCTGCGTATATCTATATATTCAAGGCTTAGGAAATATGCCTAATGCACAAATACAATTGTAATGCCTGTAAGTTAATTATATAATATATTAGTATGTTGTGACCGCCGAAAAGCTCTTTATACTATTCTGTATAACAGTGCCACCTGCAGATTAACATGCACAAAAGTGTAATCAACGTAGCTTCTCACAATAAAAGTTTGCATATGATGCAGTCCTGTGCAATCTTAATAGAATCCCAGATACAGACATATAAAAATTTTCATAAGGCGAGAAATAGCTACGCCGCCTATCAACTAATATACATCTTATTTAAGCAAGCATTTATTTTCATAATAGCTATCTTATACATCAAGTTTTGTGCGTTTATATGTTAAGGTAACTGAAATACAGCTTTCTCACAAACGGGGAAAACTGCAGCGCCGCTGTCAGATTTCTCGTCCGTGTAAAATACGACAGAAACCACTTTTCTTAAACTTCTTGAAAAATTTTGATAAATATTTCACGTTTGGTGTGTTTTGAGATAACAAACCAATCTGACTTATTCTCATCTTCAGGAAAATAGGCTTTCACCGTTAACCATGACATCACCCGTTGCAAACTAAGGCAGAAATCAGATTTCTCGGAAATGGATCCAACATTTTTGTTAAAATCTTAGGGTTAGTGGTTTACTGAGATGAGAATCAAATTTCATATATACTCATCTTCAGGAAAATTAGTGCTTACTGTTAACCCTCACTCCACTCGTACCGAAATAGACTGGTTTTTATGGAAACTAACTTGAATGATTCTGGCAAAAATTTAGAGTTAGGAGAATTTTTCTTTACAACTTAATCTGAATTGCCTTCATCTCCAGGAAAATTAGCGTTCACGGAGGACTCGTGTTTTGCTCCTAAGAAAAATAGCAGAAACTTCGTTTTAATCGAAAGCATTCGAATGATTTTGAGAAACTTTAGACTTATTGTGTTTTTGATGTAACAGTTGGATCTGAAATATTCCATCATCAGAATAATTAGCCTTCACTGGTAACATACATTTCGCCCAAGAGAAATACTACAAAAACTTGGTTTTCTTAGAAATATCTAAGATGATTAAGAAAAAAATCTGATGTGGGTACCACATGATTTCCTTATACACCTTTAGAAATATATGCATAATGTTAAAAAGCATTGTCATTGGACCCGAGACAGTTGGCTAAAAATATTTAAAAAATGCATTAGCCCCGTGTTCTAAGCTTTTCTGAAAGTTTCAGATGCCTAGCTAGTCGGGAAGTCAGTTAAAAGTCGATTGCAAGATTTGTACTGGTAACGCCGCCGAAGGCAGCAGGGTTCCGAAACAGTTGGCTAAAAGTATTTAAAAAATCCATTTTCACCGTGTTCTGAACTATTCTGAAAGTTTCAAATGTCTAGCTAGTCGGGAAGTTAGTTAAATAATCTTTCTGTTGAATCATATAAACGCTGCTGAAGGCAGTAGGTATCGAAACAGTTGGATAAAAATATTTAAAATATGCATTGTCAACGTACTCTGCGCTTTTCTGAAAGTTTCAAGTGTCTAGCTAGTCGGGAAGTCAGTTAAATTGCAAGATTTGTCCAAACCGTTTTTGAGTTATTACCGTTTTTTGATACATTATGGCCAAAACCTTTGCATTTTTGGCCATTACGAACCTAATTTTCCTAAATATCTCCAAAACGGAAAATCATAAAGTACAAAAAGAGAGGTGCACAACTAGATGTTATAACAAACCTATGTATCAATTCGCAACTTTCTACATCCAACCATTTTTGAGTTATGCGACATACACACAGACACTCATACATATAGACGTCACGAAAAATCATGTAAAGTCGCTCATATCTCTAAAACGGGAGTTCGTGTTAAGACGATACTTGCAGGTGAACAACTAGACAGCTTGACAGTCACACGTATAAATTAGCAACATTCAGTGATTATTCGTTTTCGAGTAATGTGAAATACAAAATCCATTTCGCAAATCGGGATTAGTATACCTCCTTATAGTGTGTATATATAAGGAAGTAATAAAGGGAAAAAATTAACGATTTTAGCGATATTTTTAGATGAAAAACCGATCTTCTTCAGGGAAGTTATCAACCAATTTTAATCCATGATTCACCTAGAACAAAATATAGCAGAAATCTGGTTTTCTAGGAAATTGTTCGATTTTGATAAAAATTTAGAGTTCCGGCATTTGAGTTCGTATTAAGTTGCCACTTGAAAAATTTGATCAAGATTGGCAAATTTGATGCAAATTAATAACAGCCTCGAATTTTTCTTTAAATACATGGAGGCACTATAATTGAACGGGGGGGGG
The DNA here is from genome assembly GCA_963930645.1 of Salticus scenicus. Lineage (NCBI taxonomy): Eukaryota > Metazoa > Arthropoda > Arachnida > Araneae > Salticidae > Salticus > Salticus scenicus. The sequence continues at coordinate 524,347 of CAWVNO010003088.1, forward strand.
GGGGGGTTGAAAAGGGCGGTTGTACCCCTTACACAGAAATTATGTCAAATAAAACTGTTCTTAAACCTATTTTAGATTATTTTTAAAGTAAATTGAACTTTATTATCTTATCCTTATTGATAGATATCCATAGGATCCTTGATATACATAGGATATCAGGTTATCATAAGTACAGTCGGTAACATAAGTCTCCGAACACTAGCAAAAATTCCTATATAAAAAAAGTAGAGCTAATACTGTTCTGTTAAATAAATCTTTGTCGAATCGTGTTCTCAGACTGTCTAAGAACAGGATTCGACAAGGATTTATTTAACAAAACGGCATTAAGTGTACTTTTTTTACATAGGAATTTTTGCTAGTGTTCGGATACTTTTGTTACCGACTGTACCTTATTGATTTTATGATTTAATTTGCAAACTATCTTCATAGTATTTAAATGCAGGATAAGAGAAAGTCTTGTGAGTAACACACCAAATTATTTCATTAGTTTCTTCGGTCTTTCTTCTGTGCGACAATATAAGTAAAATATATTTTTAAATTACAAAAATTCACTTTTATTGGGTGAAAAATGTGTGAAAAGTTAATTAACAATTAATTATTTTCTTTCGTTAACTTTAAAACGTTATTCAACCTTTTTTCCTTTTACTTTTTGTGCCCGACCTTTCCACATACGTATCCCAAATCAGACAAGGATGAGCGAAATGCATTTTAAAGCGTGCATTTGGGTCTAGCGAGTCTTAAAGGCACAAAGTGGCCGTTGAACAATAACCCTAAATTCCAAACTTTTTTTTTTTTTTTTTTAAATCTATTATTGCAATATATCTCTATATATGACAGCATCTCCATGCGGAGGACACTGTCCTCCGCGTCATGAGAGGCGTTAATGTGCGCCGAAAATTCCAAGGAAGACATTTCAGTTTGTTAGAAATTTCTATCATCTTAATTAATGAAGTTATTGATTAAAAACGTCAGGTTAATGAAGATACTCAATTTCCTATCTTTCAAAAAATTTCTCAAATTGTTATTCTATCAGTTTTATGACATCATTTTCCACAGGAAAATTTAAATATGATCAATGATGTGGAAAAAATAAAATAAAACAAATGTCAATGTTGCTATTGTAACAAAGAAATTTTTCGTAATCAAATATATAATAAACATCATTATTTTAGATATTAAAAAAAAAAAAAAAAAAAAAAAAAAAACTTCGGATATATTTTGGCATAAAAAAAACAAAACTTTAGTATTATATACATTTTAGTATTGGTATTATATACTGCCCTAAATTAACAAAAAAATTCTATAGTAATAAAGTATAGGCGTTAGAAAAAATGAACACTAGATATATTAAAAAAAAAAAAAAAGGTTGCGATAAATGTGTTATTTGAGATTTGCTAAAACATTTTCATTATTATCGTAAAAATATAATTAATTTATCCTTAACAGTTTAAAGAAAAAATACCAATAAATTTACTCCAAACGTGTAATTCATTAATTACACAAGTCTGCAAGGAAAAATTTGTAAAGGAATTTTTAAATGTTTCTTTCATATTTATACTAGCTAAATCCGAAAATAATAGTAAAGATATTCTACCATGTCAGTTTTAATTTTGTTTATTTTTTATTGTTTAATTTTACATGGAAACGTTAAATACGTTATCCTATAAAAAATCACATCTAATAATTATTATTTTTAATAATATATGTAAGAATTTATCAGAAAACTAAAACGTGCGATTAACATAATAAAGGGTGAAATCAAAATTTTGTTTAGGGGGGGGGGGCATGAAAAAGCGAAAAGGAGAAAACATTCTCAGGCAACAAGAGAATGTTACATACCATACATCATGAAGAAATTGTTTGTTTGATTATGAGAAACAACTTGTTTAGTTAACTGTAATAAAATGGGTGATTTTTTTTTTTAATCTTTTATTATTTTGCAAGAAAGAAGTACGTAATGGGCAAAAATAGAGGTCCTTTTTACATTTAGTAAAAAAAAAAAAAAAAAAAAAAAGAATTTTTTTTTTCTTTTTAAATATTATTTTAGAACTATTTTATTACACTGTTAACTGTGAATGTGTTGCGATATTATATCGCTATCCTGAATGCGGTATATAAAATTATAAACTGTCTCTTTTTACTTATCTGTACACTTAAAGCAAAAATTACCCCGTTTGTCACTTTTGTTAAAATTATTTCCTCTAACATTTGAGATGAAAATTCTTTGATTTTGTTAATATAGCAAACACTTCAGACACTGCACACACATAATTTAAAAAAATATTTTCTGATAAAGTAAGAGGTAAAAATATTATAAAATATTAGCTAAAACAATAAAAATGACTATAATATACAAAAGAAAATCCTTTTTGCATCAAACTATATTAGGATAAACATCTGTGTTTGAAATTGAATAGAGCAAGTTTATTTCACGACGAATTTCATCTTTTGAAATTAGCATCACAAATGCTGCACCGGAGCAAGATAAAAGCTCAAAAGCTGTCTCCTACTTTAATGGGATTAAAACAGAGTTTAAAAGCTCTTTAGACGCGTTCATTTATGAAAGTATTCATGAAGTCATTTTATGGAAATTTAAATGTTGAATTATTAATTAGATGTACTTTGCTGTATAACGGATGAACCAGCTTTAATCGGAGCCACAGCCAATGTCACCTGATTGAAGAGTACGATTAAAGTTTATCTTATTGTATGTATATTAAATATTATAAATTAATAATATATAATAAATATTATAGTACATACAGTGAGAAAAAAAAAGCATTTGCACACCAGGTAAATTTGTCATATCATACATATATATAAATATACAAAAGCAACTAAAAATTAAAAATACAAAAACTTTTACAAAATAAATAAACACGTTTAATCTGATTTAATAATTATATTTAAAATATAAAATTATAAAAAAGTAAGATTTGTACTGCAAAAAGAATATTTGCACATTAGCAGTAAAAATAGAAATATAAAGAATTATTTATAAGTTAAAAACAGTGCTAATATTTCGTATGCATGCATGCCTTTTGTTTCGATTACAGCTTGAAATCCCAATTGTGTGAGAAGTTTCGCTGTTGATTTTTAGCCATTCTAACAGCTTGCTTAAGTTCTGATTTGTTAGACATTTTCCTTTTCCCATCCAAAGTATGCCATAAATTTTCAATCGGATTAAGGTCTGGGGATTGTGGTATCGTTTGCAATTGACATTTTACATTATTTACCAACCACAACCTCGTAATGTATACAGTGTGCTTTGGATCTTTATCCTGTTGGATGTTGGAATTAATATGAATTAGAAATTCCAAATATCAGAGCCCTCTTATATAAATTATGCAAAAAATATATCAATATATTTTTTGCATTCATATTACCTGCAATAAAAGCCGTTTCACAAACTCCGTTAAAAGACATGCATCCCCGGACATGCATCTGAGCCGGAAATATTAAATTTGCTTTTATCGAAAAAAAAAAAAAAAAAATAGATAAATAACATTTTTCCAAAACTTCAATGGTTTGCTGATATAAGCGTTTGCAAATTTAAGTCATTTTACCCTATTTGTTTCACTAATAAATGTTTTTTTTTTTTTTTTAAGAGGGGCTTTTCCTTAAACATTTGCATCATAAAGAATATTTCTAATCGTTTGTGGTGTAACTGTTGTCTTCGACGTTGAAACGACATCAACAGCCAATTTTTGAGCTTAAGTTGAGTAAAGCTCTTCAATGAGGGAAGAAATAATCTTAATGTATAATAAAATATAATTGATTTATAACTTCAATGTAAATATAATAAATAACTTGATATGACCCATTTACCAACGGCATAAACGGTGTCAAACTTTACTACGAGGAAAGGGCATGTTTACAGTCAAACGCTCCGTCCATTAATCTTTGTCACTCTCGAGTGCTAAAAGATCAACCTGTATGGGTGGAAATACAAATGTTTTGCCACGAGCGGCATTGGACTCTATCCCCTCGCACAGCAAACCCGTAAGGAACTTCAGAACTCTCAAAAGTCAAAAATCTCTTCTCCCTACGAAAACTCCCTCGAGTATCGTTTTAATGTGCCTTATATACTTTGTAACATTCATTTCCGAGAAACTTATTTAATTTCTTCTTACTTGCTCTATTTCGCAAAACTCGACGCTAGTACTTTAAACTCGTAGAATAATCTTTTTAAGTCCTAGTCCTTTTAAAGTCCTTTTTGCACTCTCATGTTGAATTAAGTTGAAAGTCAAACATGTTTGAAGCAAGTGTTCTTTTGAAAGGTTGGTGATCTACATGACAGCGTGTGTGTGTTGGTGTTTGGGAATAATCTTTTTAATCCTAGTTCGTAACCAAACTAGGATTCATCGCAACTTTGATTTGCGAACTTCCCCTAACCTGACAAACTGTTATGGAAATCAGGCCCACCAGCGGCCGAGCGGTTTCGCGCCCAAAAGGTGGTAGAAGTAAGGTGCCGTGTTCGATCCCAGGTCGCGCTCGTCGACCTAGCCGTTCGGTGTTTTCAGTGATTTCCCACGAAACTTTCGTAAATACGGGCTAGGACCCCTTAAAATGTGAAGGCACTCCCCCTCAGGTCTATGACCCTAGGGCAGTCAATCGACCTTATTCCCAAACACCAACACACACACTGTCATGTAAATCACCCACCTTTCAAAAGAACACTTGCTTGAAACATGCTTGACTTTCAACTTAATTCAACATGAGAGTGCAAAGTTATTAATTCAGGGATATTTCAACCCAGCTTTAAAATTGGAAAATAAACGCATGCACTGGTTTGGAAGACCCTCGACGCCGTGCGTGCACTTCTTGTCCTCGATCAAAACTATATTAGAAAGAAAATTTTAACTTTGCAAAGATAAAACGATCCATTCTTTTTAAAACCATTCTGGCGCAATGCACAATAAATAGTTCTTTCGTTTTGATGGAGGTATCCTTTAAAAAGTCTTAAAATCCCATATTATTAATGAACTAAGTTGATCTACACATTTTTAATTTATTGCACTTCATTTCTTAACGCATGCATTTACATCTTTGAAGAGAAATTTGGCGCGTACTTTAAATTATTAAGACCTTCATGGATAAAATAAAATTTACCATTTCCATAAATACGTAAATTAAAAAATTGTATCAGCACTTTAAATTGACAACACCCGATACTCATTTTTAAGTTAATATTACTCAGAAAAAATGAATAGATACTTGTTATTTTTTTTTCGGGAACATATATTTTAGCAGTTCATTGACTGACAATCTCTTTTTTAAAGGTCTGTGTGCCTACTTTAAATATACTATTATTTTATTTGCATCGTTTAATTAAGATTTAGTGAATTGCCTCCAATCGGTGCGTAGATAAAGAATATTGCATCGCTTCTTCGCGAAACACGAAAGTGGAAAGACTCATATTATTCATTAGGATGGGATGCTTTGATGGGGGAACTAGTCAGAAAATAATTAGAAGTACGCTATAAATACACAAAGGTTATTAGAAGAGCTGCAGAAAAGTATTTTTCTGTAACTGCAGTCTAGACGAGCATTTGTTTTCTTATTTTATCCTTTTTTCGCCTTTTAAAAATCTCGTCTAATGGAAATGTTTTCATTCGGTTGAGTTAAAAAAAGATGACAAGCCCTATTTTAAAATCTCAAATTTAATTAAAGAAATGCATTAAAGCTTTCATTTTTGAAATATATTCTTAAAAAAAAAATGCTTTTAATAATAAAAAAAAAAAAATGCACAGACTCAAAAACAAAATTTACAGCTTTATTGAAATGGTCTTTTGAAAACAGGTAAAATATATTTTATTAATTTTCTTTTAAAGGAATACAATATTTTGGAATAAATTTTGACGTCATGAGTAATAGTCTGAAATTTAATATACCAAAATACTTATATAAAAAAAAAAAAATGTATAACACATGTAGATTGGCATAAAGTAATTTTCCTAAGCCTGGAAATTTGCTAGAAAAGATAAATTAGCTTGAATAATTTAAATGAATAGAAAAATGTATTTAATAAATGTTAATTAAATTCTTGTACGCACAATTTAATCTGAAGTGCCCTGAAGATTTGAAATTCAATTGTGTTGTTTAAGGTTGTAAAATGTGAGACCTCACGCAACCTCTTTAGGGTTCGAGTGCTCAAAATCGCGTCTACAGTCGGCAGCAAAATTATTGAAGCGCTAGCAATTATTCACATTTAAAAGATGTGCGCACCTAATACTGTTTTGTTAAGTAAATGTGGGTCGAGTCATGGTCTTAGTCTTTAGGCTGTTTATAAAAAAATCTGGAGTGACTCCACTCGACTTTCCGAACATTGAGTGCTTAACAGTTTTGTAGATAAAGTAAATAAAGAGGAGTTGTTAAACATACAAAAGAGAGAAAACCCTAATAGAGTGTTTGAGTATTTTTCTCCCTATATATTACACGATGTTTTATTGAACGTCACTGAACTTTGAGCCCATAGATCATAATGATAAAGAATTTTTCGTTATGTCCCTGTAAAAACCTATAAATTCTAGATTCACCAAAATGCTTATAGTGAGTGCAACAGTGATTTATAATATTCATATAAATTTTTTGCTCCATTGAATAAGGCGTTTAGATGCTATCGCACTTTTAAAAATTGGGTCCCATAGGCCATAATGATAAATAATTTTTCTTTGTGTCCCTGTAAAAAAAACTATAAGTGCTAGATTCATAAAAATCAATAGGGTTCGTGCTACGGTGACTTGCAACATGCGTACCAACTTACAGCTCATTAGACGCTAACGTGTTCACTCACACATATATCGTCTTTATAAGATGTCCTAGCCTGTATTCACGCGAGTTTCGGAAAAAGCTACAGAAAACTTCGAACAGCTAGTTCGACGAGCGCGATTTGCGCTTGGCACTTCCCGTTTTCCAGCTTTGAACACAGAACCGCTCGGTCACTGGTAGGGCTTTAGCTTAATATAATTTTTACATCATTAAATTTGGGAACGAATATAATTTGTTTCAAAATATTATTCATTTTTCCCATTTTTTTTTTTTTTTTTATGTTACAAACGTTGTAATTAAATTCGCTGATGCACAGGACTTTTGCAATGTTGCAAATTTATGTCGAAACCAAAAAATGTGTTTAGAGAGGGTAAGTTAGAGTAATAGGCCGCGTTTTACAGATGTTTTCTTGCGTGGTTCTCTTACATGCAGTCGCCGTAGGGGAACGCCGGTCGCTCATAGGAAAGGTAGATCACTCAGGAGACGTATGTTACATTTTTACGAATTTTTAGAAATTTCTTAGATTAACTTGGATCGATAATACGTTTCTATTCATCTGGCAAGTGTTAAAAAAAACCTGACTTATCCCTTGTTTAATTAATTGGGTAAACCGCTGTTTAAACAGAAAAACATTAATAATTCCGTTTTTTTTTTTTTTTTTTGACGTATGTCTGACTTTCTCGTGAAACCTATAAGGGAGGACGTAGATCTTTTGTAAGTTAATAAACGGAACAAACGGAACTTTTTTTTTTCAATGTTTAACGGTAAGATGACGAAAATCAGTGATGCCAGATTGGGGATTTTTGAGGCTTCTGGGGATAATTTTGGGGACCAAATGTTTGTGGGGACTTTTTTGGGGAATTCTAAAAATTTTGGGGACAAAACTGGAGAGTTTTTCAACTTTCTATCAATGTTGGCAATGTAATGATTTATCCCTACGACCAGGGATTTTCTATAGCTTTATTGTTATTTGGGGATTTTTTCAAAAATTGCCTTCATTTGGGGAAAAATCGGAGCTTAAATCCACTTAAATTTGCTTGATATATATATATATATATACTAGCAGGCTACGCCCGCTTCGCTGGTCACTATTTTTAAATGAATCACAATAATTAATGAATTCTCAAAATTGCATTAATTTTTATCATGTGATAAAAAAAGAAAAAAAAATCTGATCAGGAAAAATGTCGCACCGGGTCCCCACTGCCTTCGGCAGCGTAGACCCGTGCACTGCGCGCAAGTATTCCTTCACCATCCTTATGACTTCTCAAAATTCCATGTTATTACTCATAAACTTTCATTCTCAAGAAAAGGAATTAAAAAATATATCATTTAGCATCGGGTAAAAACTCACACCGGGACGCCACTGCCTTCGGCAGCGCAGACCCATGCGCGCTGCGCGCGCACGTTTGAGGATATACGTGCGCTGTACACGCATATTCCTTCTCAACTCAAACTTTTATTAAGAAAATTAAATTTTAAAAAAATCTTTTATCATCGGGTAAAAACTCGCACCGGGTCCCAAACCCATGCGCGCTGCGCGCCTATTCCTTCCCCACCGTTCCAGCCCCTCCTAATTAACTTGCATATACCAATTTTGAACGGTCTTACTCAATTAGCTGAGATGCAAAAGAAAACCTGATCAGGACACTTTAAATTGTAAATCAGGTGAAATCTCGAATTCCACTTTCGATAATGTAAAAGAACTTTAAAATATCTTTCGAACGATGTATTAAAAATAATTTAATCATAATTAGAATATGAAATATTGAAATTAAAAATATTACAGCGCCATCTGGCGGTAGAAATTTCTGTAATCTATTGTTCCATTCCAGATCAACAAAGCTTTCAAATGATGTATTACTCATGAAATTATTTTAATTAGTAGATGAGATACAAAAGAAAACCTAATCAGGACACCTCAAAACGTGTAAATCGGGTGAAATCTCGAATTCCATTTTCGATAATGCAAAAGTACTTTAAAATGTGTATCAACTAAAATAAGCTTTCAAATGATGTATTACTTATGAATTTTTTTAATTAATAATTGAGATACAAAAAAAAAACTGATTCAGGGCACCTCAAAACGTGTAAATCTGGTGAAAACTTTCAATAATTTAAAAGAACTTTAAAATATCTTTCGAATGCTGTATTAAAAATAATTTAATCATAATTAGAAATTGAAATATTGAAATTTTAAAATATTACAGCGCCATCTGGCGGTACAAATTTCTGTATTCCACTGTTCGAAAAGCTTTCTAATGATGTATTACTTACGAAATTATTTTAATTAGTAGCTGAGATACAAAAGAAAACTAATTCAGGAGACCTCAAAACGTGTAAATCTGGTGAAAACTGTCGATAATATAAAAGAACTTTAAAATATCTTTCGAATGATGCATTAAAAATAATTTAATCATAATTAGAAATTGAAATATTGGAATTTGAATGTATTACAGCGCCATCTGGCGGTAGAAATTTCTGTAATCCACTGTTCGATTCCAAATCAAAAAAAAGCTTTCTAATGATCTATTACTTATAAAATTATTTTAATTAGTAGCTGAGATAAAAAAAAAAAAACCTAATCAGGACACCTCAAAACGTGTAAATCGGGTGAAATCTCGAATTCCATTTTCGATAATGTAAAAGTACTTTAAAATGTGTATCAAGTCAACAAAGCTTTGAAATGATGTATTACTTATGAAATTTTTTTAAATTAATTTCTGAGATATAAAAGAAAACTGATTCAGGACACCTCAAAACGTGTAAATCTGGTGAAAACTTTCGATAATTTAAAAGAACTTTAAAATATCTTTCGAATGATGTATTCAAAATAATTTAATCATAATTAGAAATTGAAATAATGAAATATTGAAATTATAACAAATAATTAGCAATAAATTAAAATTGCGACTATAATTTGAAATTTAAACTATCCTATCTCTCAAGTTGGATCGAACTGCACATGGTGTGCGAATTTTATTATAATCGGTTAAGTGGTTTAGGAGTCCATTGAGGACAAACATTGTGACACGAGATTTATATATATTAAGATATATATATACACAAGATAAGATATATATATATATATATATTTTTTTTTTTTTTTTTGAAAAAAATTTTATTTTCCCTTTTTAGTAGAAATCACGTTGGAGATTTTTTCGAAAAAAAAAAAAAAACCCCTGATTTGGGGAAATTTGAAGACCTGTTTGGGGAAATAATTTTTGGCCATCTGGCATCACTGACGAAAATGTTTTAGGAAAAGATGGGACAAGTTTTACATTGAGGAAAGATGTCTAGTTGCATTCTTTGTTATTTTGAGTTATGTCTGGGCATTAATTTTAGCAAAATATTAAATAAGGTAATAGTCTTTTTAGTTTCGTCTTTCCCAATCACGTGTCTTAAAATAAATATATAATATTTAATAAATAATTGCATTTTACATTGAAATCCCACGAGCCATCTTATTCCAAGAAGGGGGTAAGATTTCGAAACTTAAGCCTTAAGAAAAACTTTTATTTCAAAGTTTTTATCATATTTTAAGATAAATATACGTAAGTATATCTACACTTTAAATATGTACTCAAAAGTATCAATTTTCACAAGAGATCAAAAAGTAACAAATAATGGGGGATTCTACATAAATATTAAATAAAAACCACAGAGTCTTCGCCAATCGACCCTATAAGTTAAAGTTTTAATAAATTACATTAAAATTTTATGAAAAGACCGTCTCAAATGATGATTTGAAGAATTGAATCAACACATCAGCCTAATACTATTGTATGATTTCTTAAATGTCGTACTTCCTAATATTTGTCAAGTTCAGCATGTCAAATAGTTTTCGATCTACAGCTGTTTAAATGGATCATAATTTCACCGAAGTTCTCCAATTTTAATTTTTAGTAAAACTCGGATCCTAGCTAGCAGTACAAAAAATCTGAAAATTTATTTATTTTTATTTATTTATTTATTTATTTTTCCGCTTTGATGAGTAGAATAAATATGTGAAAATCGTAAAAAATCTGGATCCTAAAAGTATATATATATACAGAGGCTGTTCGCACATTTTTTAGACGATTTTATTTCGCAGTAAGAAAAAATCGTTTGCATGGAGAATTTTATTTTCACAACAGTTATATTTTTGGAAGTTTTATTTATCTTCTGATATTTAGAATTTTTGTTTAGATGCAAAAATGCGCTTTTAAAAAGGCAGTGGATGGAAGGATAGGTTTCCGCTCTTTCCAAAGAGAGTTTTTAGTGAAATCTTTATGAAAAGCATTTATCAGGAGAAAAATGGAAAAATGTCGCAACAACAGATGAATCTTGGGTCCATTTAAGTGGTTGCAATAAAAAAAGGTCAATTTATTATCACAAAAGTGGAGAAAAAAAATTTGCTACATGGCTCAAAGCATCAAAAGAAAGTTTTTCTAAAGGATTTATGATTGCCACTGGTTTTTCATACAAGCGCAAGATAAAAGCAAAAAAAATGTGACAAAAAAGTCAAAATCAACTCTAAATACTCTCAAGAACATATTTTAATTCCAATTTTTAAAAATGAAAATCCAGATCTTTATCCACAATGCTATCAATCCGTTGAACTGTATCAAGACAAAACAAGCAACCACACATCACAATCCGCAATCGCTTTTCTAGAAAAAAATGGAACAAAAAACGGGAATTAAAAACATACCCTTCACTGACATTCCTGCTAAATCTTCTGATGTATCACTGTTGGATTTTTGTGTTTTTCGACTCTTAAAATCAACATTATCCAAACACCGACCTACAACGCTTTGTGGACTCTGGAAAGCCGTTCAAGAGGATTAGAAAAATATACCTCTTCCGATATTATAAAAAGCATTATTATCATATAAAGTATGATGTAGAATAATAGTTAAGAACAAGGGCTATCAAACTGAACAAATAAAACTCGAAATATGAGTGAAATTGCTTCAGTACACTCCATCAAAATCGTCTAAAAAATGTGCGAACAGCCTCTGTATTTATATCTATCTATCTATCTATCTATATATATATAATTTTTTTTTTTTGGGGGGGGGGGGTTGTGGGTGTATGGAATGTTCTACCCTTTTTTTGAGTTAGATCTCACTTTTTGGTCAAATAAGTGAGTGTCTCCTTTCACATTGAACATATTTAACCTCTACGACGACAGCTTAAACTATATTTTAGTAAGGCCCTATTACTTAAGGTCACATGACTTGTAATGATTCCATCTGAAGAAGTTACTAACATAATAGGAAAATCATGCTTAACGTACAGATTACAAAATATTTACCTGTTATCCAGAGTCATCTTAGACATATTTTACTTCCTTGGCGGCACCTTAAAATGTATTCTATTTTTAATGATAGGTTTAAGACGCAAGTGAAGTGTGACGTCACAGACCGTCAGTGGATGCAAGAAAAAGATTTCCTATGTTAATCGCCCATTGGATTTTTTGTAAAAAATTATTAAAAATCGAGGGAAATTATTTCCCAATTTTAATCCCCGTATTTGGGTATAGATAAGTATTAGTTATCGAGTGCATGTGTTAGATTAAGTTATTTTTCTGTCAAATTGATAAAATTTTAATTTTCAAAACTCTGTCGTCCTTTGCGTTTTTTGTATTTGGCGATCAAAAAAATAATACGAAAATATACATGCCAGATGTATATTTTCGTAATATGTACTGTACGAAATATTGTTTCATATTATTGATTATTTTCTTAATATAAGTTGTTAAAATAACCCTGATTTTCGAAAGGAATTAAAACGATTTTTTTTTCCGCCAAGGATGACAGATACGAAATCTATTCCGCTGCAACATATAAGGGTACCTTATATCAGACACTTTATTTAGACATTTGAAAACAAATTAGACTTCAAATTGTGATAGAATATTTATCATTTTCCCTTTAATTAGTATATTAAATGGATATTTATTGTATAATTATCAACTTTTGAAATATGTTTATGTTTTCAATCGAATATGGAAGTTTGCAATTTTTTTTCTATAGTTCTGAAATTTAAAATTCAAATTTTATCAATTTAGAGCAAAAACAACTTAATCTAACGCATGCACACGATAACTAATACATATCAATACCGAAATACGGAGATTAAAATCGGGAAATAATTTTCCTCGATTTTAATAATTTTTTACAAAAAATCCAATGGGTGATTAACATAGGAAATCTTTTTCTTGCATCCACTGACGGCCAGTCATCACTTCGTTTGCGTATAGTGATGGTTTAGATAATGATTCTAGGAGAGAAATTCTGTTACAGAAAAAGAAAATTGTACTTTACATGTAAATTACGAAACAACTTACAGCATGAAGCAATATATATATATATATATTTCTTTTGTGCGTGTGTATGTCACTGAACTCCTCCTAAACGGCTGGAGTGAGTTTAATGAAATTTTTTGTGTGTCTTCAGGTGGATTCGAGAATGGTTTAGATTTACAAATGAAAGTTGTAACTTAATTAGTTCTTTCTTAATTAATTTTTAACCAACTCTTTCAACAACTTTTCCACCTAGATGGCGTGAGTTGTCGTAAACACGATGTCAGAATTTATTTAATGTTGAAATGAAAAATGAATTTTTAACCGTAAGTGTTTAAAATATTTTTTCAACGTTAATATTGTTAAAATGTTAAAATTAGTTAAAATGGTATATTCTTTTTAAAAAATTTCGTCAATATCCGACGGAGTCATTTTATGTTAAAATGAAAAATGAATTTTTAGGCCATTATTATTTGTGCAGATGGAAAATGTACTAAAAGTTTTCCGAAAAATTTCACGATCACAAATGTTGACGGATATCCAATATATCGTCGAAGAAATCCCGATAATGGCGGACAATCTTATCATCTATGGCGGTCATCTATGTCAACAACATAGATATTGACATTGATAACCGTTGGGTGGTCCCCATATTCGCCTCTGCTGAGCAAAACATTCAATGCTCATATTAATGTTCAGTTCTGCAGTTCAGTGAAGAGCATCAAATACATTTGCAAGTATGTGAATAAAGGCAGTGATATGGCTGTATTTCGAGTTGAAAATACCAATGTGAATGCTCCTCCGATGAAATAACACTTTACCAAATTGGTCGGTACGTCAGCTCCAATGAAGCTGTTTGGCGTATTTTTGGTTTCCCGATTCATGAACGGGATCCAGCAGTTCTTCATTTAGCCGTCCATCTTGAAAATAGCCAGCGCGTATATTTCACGAGCGAGACAGCGATTGATCGTGCTATAAATCCACCAAAAACTACACTCACCGAATTTTTTGAATTGTGTAATCGTGCGGATGCTTTTGGTGCTTTTGCACGGACATTACTCTATTCAGAAGTACCACGCTATTTCACATAGGCTCCAACAAAAAAATGGATGCCCGCAAGCAAGGCACGCCGATTGATGCATGTCCCGGTTTATTCAAATCAAACATCTTGGGACGAGTATTTACAGTCAATCCAAGGCAGACTGAGTGCTTTTATCTTCGACTGTTGTTGGTTAATGTCATCGGCCTTTTGTCATTTCAAGATTTACGTAAAGTGAATGGACAACAGTATCCAACGTATAAAGATGCATGCCTTGCACTCGGCTTGCAGCTTCAAAATAACCCAGACGCAGTGTGCAACATAAAAAAACAATCGTCCATGGCCACAGTGCTGAAATAGTGTAAAATTCTTATCTGGGATGAATGCACTATGGCACACAAACATTCGATTGAGGCGTCGAACAGGACATTGAAAGATATAAAAAAATACGACAAACTATTTGGCGGCACTCTGTTACTCTTTTCAGGTGATTTCAGACAAGCACTTCCCGTTATTCCGCGTTCAACATACGCTGATGAGATCAACGCGTGCTTAAAATCATCGTCATTGTGGCGTAATGTTGAAAAAGTACAACTGAAAGTAAATTTGTGCGTTCAAAAGCTTCAAGATCCATCCGCTGAAACATTCTCAAATCAATTGTTAGATATCGGCGATGGAAAAGTTACTACAGATGAAACTGGATGCATAAAATTACCGACCGATTTCTGCACAATCATTGATTCTCAAGATGCTCTTATTGACCAGATATTTCCCGATGTACACAGACGATACACAAATCATGAGTGGCTGGCAGAAAGAGCAATTTTAGCAGCAAAAAATGTGGACGTCAACGAATTCAATCTCAAGATACAACATTTGTTACCAGGAGACTTGGTGTCATGCAAATCTAATGATACAGTTTGCGATGCCACCGAAGCTGTAAATTATCCAACAAAGTTTTTAAACTCATTGGATTTACCAGGCATGCCACCGCATATTTTACAACTGAAGGTTGGATCTCCGGTTATTTTGCTTCGTAATTTGAACCCACCACGGTTGTGCAACGGCACGCGATTAGTCATAAAAAAATTAATGAAAAATGTTATCGAAGCCATCATTTTAAATGACAAATTCCGAGGTGAAAATATATTACTACTGCGAATCCCTATTATACCCACAGATGTGCCAATTCAATTTAAACGCCCTCAATTTCCAATTAGATTGGCATTTGCAATGACTATCAATAAGTCTCAGGGCCAAACGATGTCTGTCTGTGGCTTAGATTTGAGCACATCATGTTTTTCACACGGACAATTATACGTGGCTCTCGAGTGGGCAAACCATTCAGTTTGTTTGTATTGGCGAAAGATGGGATAACAAAAAATATTGTACACTCTGTTGCATTAAGAGATTGATATTGTTTTTTAGTAATATTGTTATAAGTAGCGATATGTATATAAATTTAAAGAATCAATTTTAATAAATTAAAAAAATAAATGATTGGTGTTTTGTTATTTTTATATTCTTTCACCGTTCACAGCGCTCCATACATCTTCCACTTATATACCACATCCTTACACACTTACAATAAGTTAGTTATTTTTTTCTAGCAAAATATTCTCTAGAAATAATTTTTATGACAAAACAACGTTTGTCGGGTCAGCTAGTATATATATATATATATATATATATATATATATATATATATATATAACCAAAATGAGTTTGCATCAACGAATGCCAACGTCTGCTAATTTTGTAATAACAAAAATCACAAGTAAACATGACTGCCACTACAGAAAGTTACAAATCTGCTTAATAAAAGCTTTGCGTGTCTCCTTTAAATAAATAAATTTTCCTTATATTTCCAAATTAATACTTATTTTCTCACGAGGTATTATTCAGAGTGTGACTGAAAAGAATTGCAACACATTTTCGCGACATACAGAGCAAAGATTCCTTTCTGTTGGTCTATTCATTAAGATTGGATGTCTTGGAGGGATACAGTAACAACTAATCAGGAGCTTATAGAAGAACGCCATAAATACATAAAGTTTATTAGAAGAGTTGCAGGAAAGTCTTCTTTTCGTTAGCGATGTCTAGACGCGCATTTTCTTCCTTTAACAATCTCGTCTAACGACAATATTTCATTTTGTTCAGAAATGTTTAACTGATAGAAAATTAAGATTTAAGCTTTATTTTAATTAAATAAATGCGTCAAAAATATATATTTTTTCAAAATATATTTTTTTTTCAAAAGTTTTTATTATAAAAATTAAAAACGCCGTCTCTCTGAAATAAAATCTATCATTTCATAAAAATAAGACTTTCTAAAACAGATGAAATATTTTTATTAATATAATGTTTTTGACAAAGAATGTACATATTTTAGACTGTATTTTTTAAAAATATTTCTTGTTGTACAGTCGGTAACAAAAGTATTAGACTGACTAAGAACATGATTCGACAAGGATTTATTTAACAAAACAGTATTAACAGTAACAACTTTAACAGTATGTTAAAGAGAAAAAAAGTTCAATTCTAGTAGACTTTCTTTACGAACACCCTAATGCTATTCCTATGTGGACCCAGTCCGAAGTTATTTCAGCCCCTCGAGACTTTCAAGACCTGCTAATAACAGAAGCCGTAAATATTATCAAATACAATAAAGTTATTAACTCCAAGGACGCTGCATCACTTCATAAAATATGGCACGCGTTGTGCTCATAGAGAAAAAAAAAAAAATACTGAAAATAATATTGAAAATGAATAATTTTTATTGTAACTGTATTATTGTAACCGTAACTTTAAACCATTTGAACTTATTTATTTATATATTGCTAGTTTCTATGTAACGTAATTACACCTGATGATGCTATTATTATGATAGCGAAAAGCTTTGTGTAGTTTTTAATAAAAATATTGTATATACGTGTTTTAAAGTGGTTTTGTTACCTTTTATAGTATTAACTCTACTTGTTTTATATAGGAATTTTTGCTAGTGTTCGGATATTTTTGTTACTGACTATATATTATATGTAATATACAGATATTGATGCATACTATAGGACATAAGGAAACAAAACGTGTCGACATAAGTATAGAATGACATAAAATTTACTTTTCCAAGACTATCTAGAAAAATTTAGATTAATTTTATCTAACAGAAAAGTATTTAAAAAATGAAAGTAAATCTGTGATTAAATTTAGCTATAACAGTTTTAGTGTGTTGCTTATAGATTCAACATTTTGAAACATTCCTTTAGTTTAATCGTTTTCAGAATATAAAAATGTGCGAAGCAGTATGAATAGTTTCAAAAGAAACCGTCAGGTTTTTCCATTTCTTTGGTATTACAAATACTACATGCATAGGATTTTGCATTGTTGCAATTTTCATATCGGTATGGGAAAATGTGTTAAGATAATATGTTAAACTCATTAATGAGAATAACTGAAAAATCTGCGTCCGTCTCAAAAGAGGATTTTAGGATTAAAAATATCACAGACGTCTAACAATATTCCTTACAGCTTATACATCGCAAGGTTTGCGTAACTTCATTTTTCTACTCATCAGAGTTAAATCTTGTAACTGATATCTTTATCCACTTTCATGAAATCGATTTTTATCCCGTTTTGCACACAGAGGATAGTAACGTAATTTTCTCGCATTTCAAAGAGCAGACTTTAAAATCAACAAATTGTCTTACTTAATGAACATGTCTTGTTAAATTTTTATGCATGAATTAAACATCAATGATTGTTGTAGAAGATGTAGAAATGCATTCACTTGAAATAAAGCAGAAAGCTCACTCTTGATTTCCTTTTATTTTCTTTAATTTAACTTAACAATAACACTTGACATAATTCATGACACTTTACATGGATTATAAATATTTTCTTTAAAAGTATATCTTGAAACATAAAATCGTTAAAAAACAAATTCGTTTAACTCTAAACATGCTAACTTCAATGGACAAATAAACTCTTAAAATCTATCAAAATATCTAAAATAGTTCATAAAAGCCGCCAATTAAAGGGCGAAACTAAGGATAAATCTTTCCTTCTTTTCCGAAAGGCGGCTACATTCCAGACATCCACAAATCCATCGAAAAACAACCAGGTGTTGCCACTTTTTCAACTTAAGTAGAAAACTAAAATATTGATAGGAACTAAACTTATTACTTAATGAAAAAAAAAAAAAAAAAAAAAAAAAAAAAAAAAAATCAAACTAAATTACACTGAACAGAAGGTAATATTACATAGAAAATAATAACGTAATTTTCTCGTGTTTTCAAGAGCGGACTTTAAAGTCAACAAATTGTCAATTGATTTCTTACTTGATGAACAGGTTTTGTTAAGTTTTTATGCATGAATTAAATATCAACGATATTTTAATATTCATGTAATTTCAGCCGCATGCCCTATAAGAGACAGATTCAAAGGGCATAATCCTCATGTAAATCAAGAAATAGGTTCAATACTGTTTTTAATGTACAGTTAATGTCGATGACATTCATATAAAAAATAATAAACTGTAACAGAACAGAATTTAAATAATGCTTTATAAAAATAATGATTGCCATTAACTGTTTAACTTTTAACCCCCATCAAATGAGAGGAGTAAAATTTGAACAGATAGAGATCTACAAGTGTGGCTAAATATACCAGTAACGAAGAATTAAGTTCCAATTCAAAAGAACGTTTGACATGTTATAAAAATCTTTTTTTTCTTTTTCTTTTTTTAATAATTAATATGTGATTTTTCTTTAGACCACTTTGCACTGATATTTTAAAATTTACGAGCTGGCAATCTACTAACATCTAAATCATGTTAGATGCTAAATGACATGTTTTTTTTTTTTTTTTTTTTTTTTTGTATTAGAGTATAAAGTGTCTTTCTAAAAAATCGAGAACTTTTGAACCCATTTTGATAAAAATCTGAAAATGAGCTATCAATAGAGAATATGAGTTCACAATAAAAAATTTTCTAAATTCATCTAATTAGAGATATTTAAGGAAAATAATATTTATTTTAATTTAGGGCCAGCCCTGCGTTTACATTTTATAAATTGCGAGTTAGTATTGTTGTTCTTCCAGTTAAAGATTTTATAGAAAAAATAACATTTGTTAAATTTTATCATCAGTATTCATTAGTTAATCATTAGCTTTATCAGAAAATTTAGACGTCAGTGTTGAAAAACATATGAACTGAATGTTTTTCAACAGTCAAAGTTGTTCACTTCTTATATTATATTTTAATATATAAAAGAAGTTTATAGCTTCACAATTCACGGTTTAAATTAAAATTATAAATATGTAATCCTTTGCAGTATTTCATTTAAAGATACATGATTTGTGCTGTTGACATTAACTAATGATTGAAAAATCATAATAATTTAAAGAATCTTTAAACTTAATTCTTCATTACTGGTACATTAGCCACAATTGTAGATACCTCTACCTGTTCGAAACATTTCAGTTATTAAAGTAATTACTTCTTTTAGATTAGTACCAATTTATTCGAATATAAATCTTTTCTAATTATTTTCTGCGATTTAATAAGACAAATGTTATTATTTGGAAGTAGTGGTAGTGAGTAAAAGGGACGTGTCTGCTCTGGTAATACGCATTTATATACTTTCCTCGTTATTTGTTTTTAATTATTATGATTCGATTTTATTGAATTATACGTATCATTATGTTTCATGTCCCTTTTTCTATAATTACATGGATATAGTTAGCAAGAGCCCATACTCTGTGGCAATTGCAAAACGTTTTTCTCCTGTATCGTTCGAACCTATTGAAGATTTGAGAAATTTATAGTAAAGGTGGTAAACTAAAAATGCAGAAAATTGAAGGAAGCAAAAACGTCATTCTTCGAATAGTATGCATAAAAAATATCACGTTTTTTCATCCTACAGAACGGCGTTCGTGTAATGACTTACACGAGAGGCTGACTATTGAAGAACGGCAGTTGAAAAAACGTGAAGACTACTACATCAGAAGATCTATCAGGTGACATGCGCCAAAATTGTAGCCAAAAGTGTTTTCTTGTGTATCAATTTGTCTGTCTTTTTTTTTTTTTTTTTTTTTTTTTTTTTTATACCATTGAATCTGAAATAGAGTGTAGGCATAATTAAAAAGGTTGGGTTTAGAGTTTGAGTGCTAGAAACCTATTGCGGATAATTACACCAAAATCGGTTGACATTCGTTTCTATATAGAATAATTCCTTTTTTATGAAAACAAAAATTTTGTTTCCAAGGTGGGAAAATATTCACTTTGCCAGCACAGTGGTATTGAGTTAATGAAGAAAACAGTTGTTGACAGCACAAAAAATTCTTATTCAGATTCAGTTACCAGTAGCATTTGAAATTTGGCCCCGTAATTGTTTTATGGGAACAATATAGATGGACAACAATTTCAAGTAGAACGAAAACTTGTTCCAGTAGTCTGAGAATTATGACAGAAAAATATTGTGACATAACAGCAACAGGTTTCCAGTATTAAAGACCACAAAACGCGCCTTCTATAATTATAGTTTACCTGTATATCTACAAAGAATAGGATGAAAAGGGGCTAAAGAACGCCCAATATCAACCCAGTGTCGTGTACTCATACACTTCAAAAAATGAAATATAGCTTTCGCGCAAATGGGGAAAACTGCAGTATAGAATCGCTGTTTGCAAGACGATCTACTCACCCTCCATTTAATGTCAACTTCCAAGCAAACATAGCCTATTGGAATTCCACGCATGTTTTCTTGAGGTACAATACCCATGAAAGTTTGCTAATACGCAGACTGAAGAACAGAGAAACGTTTTCTAAAATATTATCTAATTGTGTTCAGGATATTTCAAAATGTGTCAGTCGATCGAAAACGGGAAAAATAAAGTTCCCGACTCCAATATTTTGGCCCTACCACACTGTAAAAAAATCTGGAGTGACTCCACTCGACTTTCCGAACATTGAGTCATTAACAGTTTTGTAGATAAAGTAAAGAAAAAGGAGTTGTTAAACAAACAAAAGAGAGAAAACCATAATAGAGTGTTTCAGTATTTTTCTCCATCTATTACACGATGTTTTATTGAACGCTGCTGAATTTTGAGCCCATATATCATAATGATAAAGAATTTTTCGTTGTGTTCCTGTGAAAACCTATAAATGCTAGATTCACCAAAATTCTTATAGTGAGTGCAACAGTGATTTATAATATTCATATGAATTTTCAGCTCAATTGAATAAGGCATTTAGGTGCTATCGCACTTTTAAAAATTGGGTCCCATAAGCCATAACGATAAAAAAATTTTCTTTGTGTCCCTGTAAAAAACTGTAAGTGCTAGATTCTCCAAAATCTATAAATATTGAGTACCTGTGACCTATAATATGTGTATAAATGTTTTGCTCGATTGAATAAGGCGTTTAGATGCTATCGCACTTTTAAAATTTTGGTCCCATAGGCCCTAATGATAAAGAATTTTTCTTTGTGTCCCTGTAAAAAAACTATAAGTGCTAGATGCATCAAAATCACTAGGGTTCGTACTAGGGTGACTTACAATGTACGTACCAACTTTCCGCTCATTCGAACAAAGCGTTTAGACGCTAGCGTGTACACTCAAAGACATACACACATACATACACACACACACAAACACACACACACATACACACACACATACATACATACATCATTGCAAAAATAGTGAAAACGAACTCAGGGGACCTCGAAACGTATAGAAACATCAAAATCTCAAATTCGGAATTTTGATATGATTACAGTAATTTTCTCACTATAGTGACTATAGTGTTCGGAAAGTAAAAACAGTAGCCGTGTGCATCTGCGTTCAAAGCTGGTAAATGGGAAGTGCCGGGCTCGATTCTAGATCACGTTCCTCAACCTAGTTGTTCGGAGTTTTCTTTGGTTTTCTCCGAAAGTCGCGTCAATACGGGCTAGGAAACCTTATAAATACCCTCAATGGAGGGCATTTTAGCTATAGGTCTAGGACCTTAATATAATAAATCGGCCTTAATCCATACAACTAACAAACTTTATATAGAAGAAGAGGAAAACTCCACAATTTGAGACTTTTTTGTAAAGTATAATAGTTATTACTGAATTACCTTAGAAGTTAAAAAAAAAAAAAAAAAAAAAAAAAAAAAAAAAAAAAGATGAAAATAAATAAATAAATTCAAATTACTCCTTCATGATCATCTATCAAAAATTTTATTCTGTATAAAACTTTATTACTTTTCGCTCTTTGATAGCAGTCTTCTTTCAGAAATTTGAGACGATATTTGGAATATGTCCCTGAAATACTAATAAGGTATTAATGTAAAAATTCAATGTTTTTCCATTTCCTACGGGAGTTCAGTCACGTAATCCCGCCAAAGAAGGGCCATTTTCGAATATCAATAAAGAACTGTTTGTTTAAGGGTTACGGTAACAGTTATTGGTTTGACAGGATGTCCATAATTCATTATTGATTTTATCTGGCCGAGTATGTTAAGGACTTTTATATAAAAAAGTTTCACCATTCATTTTAAAAAACATACTGTAGCAAAATTTTTTAAAATCAAAAATAGTAGTTATGCTAATCACACTCTTCTTGTTTTTACAGACACCTCCCTCTTTAAAGAATAAAATAAAGTTCTCTTTTACTTCCTGGTAAAATCTAAATATTAGAGTGTGCTAAACTGAAAAAATTATGTTTAAAAATTATTTGAAATGGCAGGTACATTTTAATCGAAACTAAATAATAACAATACACAAATTATTTAAACAAGTGAAATAAATAATTTTATCGATATTTTTGAAAAAAAATTAAAGTCATACATATTTATTAACACTTTCGCATCCGCTTGCGTAGAATTATGTTATTTGGCCATCTTAACTCTGCTCAGAGGCGTTACATTTATATTTTGTATTTACGTAACACCTTAAAAAGTGCCCATAACATTCATTTATATTAAACTGATTCTATTGTTTTAGATATAAGTCAATACCAATTAGTTGTTTTATAATACTACACGGTTAAAATAGTAGTATGTGTTCTGTGTTTAAAACCCATGTTTAACATAAAGCGACTGAAACATAAGTAATGAATGTTCTATAACTGGTAGTAGTTACTTGGTCGTAATAAAATGCCTATATTGTTATTTATCTAACTTAGAAAAAAACGCATACACACATATATATGTATGTGTGTGTGTGTGTGTGTGTGCGTTGTCTTACCCTCCCTTTCGAGTAACTAAAGCAGTTTAAACACCAACACACCGAGTAACCAAATACAATGCGAGTAACTTTTGCTGGTTACTCGGTTTGTTTAAGCATGTCACGACGTTTTTTAAGGTTTTTTCTATGCTCTGCACCACTTTTCTTGAAGTTACTCGGAGATGCGTTATTCGGCAATCATCAACACACACCGTGTGTATATATAAGCCGTGTGTGTATTTAGCGCCATCTGACGGTGTGTAAAAATGCAGCCTCAAACCCAGACTCTTTCCCGGCGGTTACTCGCTAAAGCGGTCGCGTACAAACGCGGCAACCCTAGTGTGTTTAGGTTTCTCAAGCTTTCAGGGTTGCTATGTTAGAGGTTTCCTCAATATTTTGTACTTTCTAGTTGCTTTTTGGCAGTTACATAAAACTTTGGCCTTCGTGAATACAATTAGCATAATTCTTCTCTAAATCAAGAAATTTTTAAACTTTGTAAATTTTAACATATACGGGCAGATTATTAGAAAAAAAGGTTTTATATTGCGGTAATAAAAATATTATGTCAAGAAATAATATAAAAATTTATTAAAGAAAAACTGGATAACTGATAATCATTTAAATATATTTAACTTATTTAAATAAATATTTTTTAAACGTCAAAAGCATCTAAATTATAAAAAAAAAACTTTATTCACACTCAAAATAAAAGATTTAAAAAAAAAAAAAAAACAATAAAGAAAATTTCTAATGCTGTTTATTAGTTTTTACTGGTATTGCGCAGTGGTCAAATCTCGACCATTTTTTTTCTTTTTTCTTTCTTTCTTTCCATCTTTCTTTTTCTTTCTTTCTTTTTTTTTTTTTTAAGATGCATTTAAATAATATAGGTGTAAATATTCAAATCTTTCATCTAAACAGTGTGCTTTCAGTTTACTCCATCTTTAAAATAACATAAATTAATTATAATGAAGAAAGAAAGAATTACTATTAGCATTTTTGATTACATAACTAAGAATATCTTTATGAGTAATTTGCTATTATAGCACTAGCGAATGAAATCGTACATTAATGCTCAAGGGTGAAAAAGGTCTCCGTTGAAAAGTTTTGTTCCGCTGAAAAGTTTTGTTTGAACGCATCGACTAACCAAATGCAATTTGAGTAACTTATGCCAGTATCTTCGTTTGTTTTGAAATGGTATTTCTTGAAACACAAATATATTTATTTTATTTTATTACACAACTAAAATCTACCTAATGGTGTCCGCGAAAGCCTAATTGATAGACTATTGAATTTATTCACTTATTTATTATTTCATTTTTTACGCAATTTTATACGTAGAAATGAAAAGAAGTATACATATATTATATATATATATATATATATATATATATTGAAAGGTTTTTCAAACATTGCAGTAGATATAACCAAGTATCATATGAAAAACGATATAAATATGTAAATATATATATATTAATATTTCGTTGCATAGAACACATCATCATTAACCACTTATTTCGAACTAATTTATGCTCTTCAAAGCATAAAAATTAGAATATTAATAAATTGATCACTGTCACTGCTAAAATGGTTTTCCTAAAAACTTCATATATTCTATTTTGTATCCATAATCAGTTCTCCGTCAGTAACATAAAAAAGTACACTTTTGTGTATGTTACCAAAAAATAAAAATAAAAATAAAGACAATAAAAACGATGGAGGTTGGGTGGGCAGATGTTTGATTACAGACGATGGGGGGTGTGGTTTGGCTGGATGGTTGGGCGGGATGATGAAATTATGTAAAAAAATTAATTAATTAATTAGAAGATGTGTTGCATTTACCTCCTATTAAAACATTTTTCCCCCTTAAAAAGTTAAATTTCTTCGTTACTGAGTTGTAAACTATTGTTATAAATTAGTATTCAGAAAATGGTAAAAAAAAAATAATAATAATAATAAAAATAAATAAATAAAAATAAAAACAAACGAACAATCAAGCAAACAAACAAATAAATAAAAAATCTTGTGAAATTTCAGTAAAAAAGTTGTAAATTATGCTTGAGGGTAATGAATCAACAAACTGGCAAGACTAGAAAAAAAAAAAAAAAAAAAGAACTAACCCTTACTAAAATTTAAGGTTTTCTAAAACTTTTTTTATGGTTTTATCTAGGTTTTCAGGTATTTAAAAGGTTTCTTTGAAGTTTCGCTAAAAAATACTTCCTGAAAAGAAACCTTATCTAAGTTTTCTTTAGGTTTTATTCTTAAAACCTCCTGAAAACCTACGTGGTTTTATGTTTTCTAGAGGTTTCCTAAGGTTTCGGATAAATACATCGGTGATAATAAGTTTCCCTATGGCATTTGGATAATATCTACAGTCAAAAACGTTTTTTAAACGTTTTATTTTTAAAACTTTTTAAAACCTGCACTGTTTTAGGTCTTATAGATGTTTCCCAAGGTTTCATATAAATACATCGAGAATAGTAAGTTTTCCTATGGTATTTAGATAACACCTCCACTATACCTACAATCAAAAATGTTTTTTAAAGGTTTTAATTTTAAAACCTTTTAAAACCTGCACTGTTTTAGGTCTTGTAGAGGCTTCCAAAGGTTTCAAATAAATACATCGATGATAATAAGTTTTCCTATTGTATTTAAATAATACCACCACTATACCTGCAACCAAAAACGTATTTTTTTAGTTTTAGTTTTTGAACCTTTGAAAACCTGCACTTTTTTAGGTTTTATAGAGATTTCCCAAGGATTCGGATAAATACATCGATGATAATAAGTTTTTCCATGATATTCAGAAAATACCTCCGTTAGACGTTATACCTCAATCAAAAATGGTTTTATTTAGGTTTTATTTTTAAAACATCAGAAACCTCCCTTACTAAAATTTATATTTCTAATAATGATAATATATTTCTAAACTTGTATCTGACAACTTAGAGTAGGTTTTTAGTAATAAAATTCTCTTCTACATCTAAGGAAAATTTAAACATTTTAGATTTCAATTAAAAAATAGAATAATAATAATAATAACAATCTAAATTTAAAAATATATTTGATGATTACATAAATGAGATATTTTTTTAATAAATAAATTATAAAATAATTAAATTAAAACACAATAAATCTCATATTTCACATATGTATCTGAAAAACTATATTTAAATTTATTTTATAAGTCTTTCGTCAATGAAAAGACATGTCAAACTAAATTCACTAACAAAAGAGATCATGTAACGATATTGATGTAAGATATAAATAAAAAAAATATGTATTAAAAAAAATCACCTTTTTTTTCGGGGGGGGGGGAGTGGGGGGAATAACTGAATGAACTTATTTCTTGAATACTTCCTTTTAAATTATAATCTTTTAAATATTTAGAAGTAAACACCTATAACGTAAGTAATAAATAATAATAATAATGATAAAATAGAGAGGTTATGATTAAAGTTATGAATAAATGGTAAATTAATATTTACAAAAGGTATTTTACAGCATTGATTAATCATATTAGTGATTGCTTACAGTGTATTCCCCAAACCTTTTAAATGGTACCGGGAGAGAAAATAAAAATAAATTAATTAAAAAATAAAATAAATTAAGAATTCTGTCAAAGGAAGAATTTAGTTTATCACGGAGGACTATTAATTTCAATCTGTAAATTTTTATTTTTGTTCTTATTTTTTAATATTATTTTTAATCTCATTTTTTGACCGTAAAACTGGGACACGTACTTTTTAAAATGACTGAAATGAATTAAAATGAAGTGTGGACACCTAAATTTCATACTTAAGTTAATTAAAAAAAATGAACATATGCTATTGAACTTAGGTTTTATCCTAGATTTATTTTGACAACATTTTATAACTGACCTGTCTTAAAGACATGGTTAAACTAATAATTTATGCAACTTATTCACAAAATATAAAAACAGCTTTTTTTTTTTTTTTTTTTTTTTTTTTTACCGTTTTTATTCTCTGTACAAACAAGGTATAATACAATATTTCCAATTATTTTAAAGTAACTCAAGTGTTTTTGATACGGAGAAATCTTACAAAGATACATAATAATAATAAATTACAGGTATAAATAAAGAAATGGCAAAATACAGGATTTATTCTTCTATTCGTATATATTCTATAAACGACACACACATTAAATACCAGCTACCGTCTTTTAGAGTAACTTTTAGAATAAACACTATCATTGTGAGTAACCTATTCTATCTTTAATTATATTGGTAGCTAACATATGCTATTGAATTCAGTTTTTATCCTAGTTTAATTATGAGAACATTTTTATTACTCAGCTGTCTTAAAGGCGTGATTAAACTAATAATATATGCAACATATTTACAGAAAATAAGAATCAGCTTTTCTTTAAAACTTTTAAGATAACAATAAGAATCAGCTTTTCTTAAGAATCACCATTCTTATTGTCTGTAGAAACATAATATAATATAATATTTCCAATTATTTTAAAATAACTCAACGGGTTTTGATACAGAGAAATCTTACAAGGGTATATAATAATAATTAATTACAAATATAAATTAAAAAAAGACAAAGTACAGTCTTTATTCTTCTATTCGTATATATACTATAAGTAACACACACATTAAATACCAGCTACCGTCTTTTAGAGTAACTTTTAGAATAAACACTAGCATTGTGAGTAAACTATTCTATCTTTAATTATATTGGTAGCTAACATATGCTATTGAACTTAGATTTTATCCGAGATTTATTATGAGAACATTTTATATCTGAGCTGTCTTAAAGACATGGTTAAACAAATAATTTATGCAACTTATTCACAAAATATAAAAATTAGCTTATCTTTCACCGTTCTTATTGTCTGAAGAAAAATAAAATAAAATACTATTTTCATTCTCAGTGGTTTTTGATACAGATAAATCTTACAAAGGTATATAATAATATAAAAACGTATAAAATCACTTCTAAAAACACGTACATAAAAATATTTTTATTTAAATCATACACAAAGCTTTTCGCTATTATTAAAATAGCATCTTCAGGTGTTGTTAATTAACAGAGTAAACAGCATTATATACTGGAGAAGTTCATTACAGTTATTGTTAAATATATATATATATATGTATATGTATATATATACAGAGCTGCCAATCTAATCCGGCAAATTGTTTGTACCGCCCCTTTTTCTACACCAATGATTTTATAGAGTTTTTTTCTTCTTAATTGATCGCAAATATATTTGAAGAAAAATACTTTAAAAATTAGGTGGTGTAGAAAAATGGGCGGTACTAACAATTTGCCGGATTAGGATGGCGGCTCTGTATATATATATATATATATGTCTAATTCGGTATGCTGAAATTTTTCTGTGTGTTCTAAAAGGACTCGTGATGTTTACAAGACTTTATTTTTTTTTTTTAACTATAACTATAATGAACTTCTCCAGTGCATAATGCTGTCTACTGTGTTAATTAACAACACCTGAAGATGCTATTTTAATAATAGCGAAAAGCTTTGTGTCTGATTTTAATAAAGATATTTTTATATACGTGTTTTTAAAAGTGATTTTATACGTTTTTATAATATGTGTACACGTGAAACAACTTTTAATTTTAAACTTTCAGTAGTTTTTAATTTTAACTATATAATAATAATTAATTGCAAATATAAACAAAGAAAAGACAAAGTGCAGGCTTTATTTTTCTGCTCGTATATATTCTATAGATGACACACACATTAAATACCAGCTACCGTCTTTTAGAGTAACTTTTAGAACAAACATTAACATTGTGAATAACCTATTAAATCTTTAATTATGATGGTCGCTAACATATGCTATTGAACTTAGGTTTTATACTAGATTAATTATGACAACACTTACTACTGAGCTGTCTTAAAGGCACGGTTAAACTAATAAATCAACTTATTTTGGCTTATGCATTGTATTAACAAAATATAGGAATCAGCTTTTCTTTTACCGTTCTTATTATCTGTACAAACAAAATATAATATAATGAGATAATAAAAAAATATATTCTAAATAAAAAGTTTGGTGATATAGTATAATAAACATACAAGTAATAAAAATATTCTCATGTACAGTAAAAATATTTGTTTTTTGTTTATTGAAGAATGTAAAAATTTTAAGCAAAAAAGGGGAGTTATGATCAAGCCAAGGAACACTGAGTTAAAGAGTGCTGTACTATATTGTTCAAAAATAAAAATAAATAAATAAATAAAAGCACAAACACGATATGCATTTGATTTTTTATCCTTTTTTATATATATATATATATATAATTATTTGTTTCCGTTTCTTCTTGAGCAAAAAATTTCTCGATCCTGCCCTTTTTTGATCGCGCCTTTTTTCTACTCTCTCGGATAAACAGGACTTCTCTTAATTTATTTACTTTGTTAAACTATTTTATAAATAGAAATGATAAGAATGTGTACTTTTTTCTTTTTTGATTGCGTGTGTGCGCATGTGTTGTGTCCTACCCTCCCTTTCGAGTAACTAAAGCAGTTTAAACACCAACACACCGAGTAACCAAATGCAATGCGAGGAACTTGCCAATTACTTCGTTTCTTCCGAAATGTTATTTCTTGAAAAAAAAAAAAAAAAAAAAAAAAAAAAAATATGATTTTTATTAAAGTACACGACCAAGTTGTACTTAATAGTGTCCACGAAAAACCCAATTGATACACAATTTTAAATTTACTTATTTATTTTAAATTTCTTTTGTAAGCAATTTTATAATTAGAAATGATATGTATATATAGGTGAGGTGTGTGTGAAATAGACTAATTGAATGATTCTTTGGGTTCCGCGTCGCAATAGTGCTACGCAATGGACGATTGGCGAAGGTCTGAGACTCACCCTTAGAGATCATCCGGTTACATGTCATCGCAATTTTGATCTTCCACGGAAAGGACGGATCTTCCGCTTTGGTGACCCCTAGAGGTATAATTTTGATGGGAATATGGAGGATATTACGGATAAGACAGATCTTATATGCACCAGCCACCATTAATATACACGACGGTCTTTGGCCGGCTCGAGTATCGAACCCACAATCTTTCAATTACGAGCCCGACGCTCTACCAACTGGGCTACAGCAATCCATGTGTAAGAGAGAGTAGAAGCAGTGTCCAACCCTCCCTTTAGAGTAACTAAAGCAGTTTAAACACCAACACACTGAGTAACCAGATGCAGTGTGAGTAACTTTTACCAGAGTTTGTTTCAAAACATTATTTCTTTAAAAAAAAAAAAAAAAAAAAAAAAAAAGTATATATGTCTTATTTTCGTACATGACAAAAATCTATATAATGGTTTCCATGGCAACTTAGTTGGTGAACTATTGAATTTATTCATGTATTCATTTTTTACGCAATGTAATGAGTAGAAATGATAAGTATATATATATATTTGTGTGTGTGTGTGTGGTGTCCTACTTTCCCTTTCGAGTAACTATAGCAGTTTAAACACTAACGCACCGAGTAACCAAATGCAATGTGAGTAACTTTTCTCAGTTACTAGTTTGTTTGGAAATGTTTTTTGAAACAGAAATTTTTTTTAGATCATATTAAAGTACATGACAAAAATCTACCTAAGGGTATCCACGAAAACCCGGTAGGTAAATTATTGAATTTATTTACATTTAACCCTCGGAATTCAATAGCTTGGAGCGAATAAACCTCAAAATGTATGGAAATTATGGAAAATGAGATTAAAAAAAAAAAAAATATTCTAAATAAAAAACTTGGTTATATTGTATATTAAACATACAAGCAATAAAAATATTCCCATTTACAGTAAAAATATTTGTTTTTTGTTTACTGAAGAATGTAAAAATTTTAAGCAAAAAAGGGGAGTTATGATCAAGCCAAGGCACACTAAGTTAAACAGTGCTGTACTATAGTCTACAAAATTAAAAATAAATAAATAAATAAATAAAAACACAAACACGATATACATTTGATTTTTTATTTTTTTATTTTATTTTATTTTATTTTTTAATAATTATTTGTTTCTGTTTCTTCTTGAGCAAAAAACTTCTCGATCCTGCCTTTTTTTGATGTCGTCCATTTCCCACTCTCTCGGATAAACGGGACTTTTCTGAATTTATTTATTTTGTTAAACTATTTTATAAGTAGAAATGATAAGAATATATACTTTTTTTTTATTGTGTGTGTGTGTGTGTTGTCTCCTACCCTCCCTTTCGAGGAACTAAAGCAGTTTAAACACCAACACACCGAGTAACCAAATGCAATGCGAGGAACTTGCCAGTTACTTCGTTTCTTCTGAAATGTTATTTCTTGAAACATAAATATATATATATATATATATATATATATATATATGCTTTTTTTTAATTTAAGTACACAACTAAATTCTACTTAATAGTGTCCACGAAAACTCAGTTAATAGGCTATTTTAAATTTACTTATTTATTTTAAATTTCTTCTTTGATATTTCATAAGTAGAAATCATAAGTATACATACATTTTGTGAGTGTGAGAGGTGTCCAACTCAAGGTGTACAACAAGTAACCAAAGCAGTT
>CAWVNO010003089.1:0-12335 GCA_963930645.1 Salticus scenicus
TAATTGCAACTGTACAAATTTTACGAAAACAGTTTTTTTTTTTTTTTTTTTTAATCACGTAAAACTCCATATTTCTTATATATAGGATGATGACGTGATATGCCTTAGAAATCAGAAACAGTCTGTAATTTGAAAATGTTTTTATAATTGAACAGCTGCTGTACTTTTTAGGTCTTATTTATTTAGCAAAAAAAGTTCAATCGTAATTATGTTATTGTAAAATTTTTAATATTTTATTATGAAATTACTCTAATAGGGTCATCATACTAATATATTGCGTCAGAACTGGCTGAAGATATTGATTATATCTCTAAGTGTTTCTTCTCTACGAGATAAAATGGGGTTTTCTGGTTTTTCATGAGATTTTTAAAACTACAATTGTTGTTGTCGTATGCCACTCGGAAATTCCGAGTCCCGGTAATGGAACTACCCAGATTTAAGGCAAGAGTGGTCCGCCTTCCGTTTTACGTAGGAGCACCACTAGAGAAGAATAACGACTAAGCTGCAGTAGCTGGAGAAGGACGACAGAACCAGCAGGAACTCGAATTATGATCCGGATCAAGGCCGAGATAAACTCATGTTCCGGTACCTTCAGAGGTATAATTTTTGATGGGAACTTGTAGGACTTTGCGATCAAGACGGAATTTAATGCGCACCAGTCGCCATTAGCGTACGCGACGGTCTTCAGCCGGCTCGAGGACCGAACCCGCGACCTTTCGATCACGAACTCACTGCTCTTACCGACCAGGCTACCGCGTCCCCTAATATTAATCGTAAAATTTATGACGCGAGTTTAGTCGTGAAATATGTTATTTCGCGTTTGCTGAAGATTTTAACTTTTTAAGTAATTTCTTTTACTTTTAAAACGATTTTAGCTACGTACAGGAAATTTACGTTTTTGTTTCTCCTATTTTAAAAAAAGAGTATTGGATTCGTGAATTTTATTTATTTATTTTTTTTTTTTTGTCTCAGTTTTCCATGGATTTACATTTTTTTTTTTTTTTTTTTTTTTTTTTAGATGTTCTGAACATGATTTGGCCATTTTTAGAAAATGTGTGTCTGTGTTTGTGTTACCAAAATTTCGTGTACGCTGTATCTCACAAATTAATGCAGAAAGTTGAACAAATTTTATATTTTGCGAGCAAAGACGTAAATTAGTTCTTATTAAACTTTGCGATGCCTAGTAAAAGAAATGATGTTGCTATGCTGCAATTTCCTATTTTAAAGAGAAAAGATTTAGCTCATCTTTTACGGCGTACAAATGTACCAAGCTTTGCATGTGAGATAGGTATTAAGAAAAATTATACTGATTGAACTTGGGTGTTTATTGAAAAAACCTAGGTCGAAAATTTTCACGATTACCTAAGTTCCCCATACCTATAGTATGATGTGGAACTAATATATGTGCCGTAAACGTAGCCCCATTAATCAAATTCCAGAAAATCTCAGAAATTTAATAATAAGATATTCTATGCGATTTTAATAAAACTGTTGTTATTCAAATTCTGCGATTAGTCACGTGGCTATATATCAGAATCTATTTATTAAAATTGCACCAAATTGGAAATGTAAAATCTTAGTTTCAATAATTTATGTTAATTTAATTTTTGTATATGTTGACCGTTGTATGGCGTGGTTGCATAGCATATTAAAAAAAAAGTTTCTTGATTATTTAAATAAGCTATTTTATCCCATAATTCATAATAATTTTTATAATGCCTGAATTTACTAATTGTTATTCAGTTTATTGTTACTACTTAAAATTATGAGCTTGTAATAGGTTGCTTTGTTGCATTTGGTTTTCAAAATTTGATTTCAGTTTTTTTTTTTTTTTTTTTTTTTTTGTTTGTTTGTTTGTTTAATAATTGAAAATTTTGAAATAAATCTCATGGCCGTATTCGCCATTAACTTCAACTTCCGGTTCAATACAAAAACTTTTAAAGTGTCTAAAGGCAGGATGTAGCTTCACAAAAAAGGTTGGCCTGCCATCTAACGTCGAGAATTTCATATAATCTTTGATTGGTTATTTTCATATGAAAAACTGAAAATGAAAATGTCACTTGATGGTAGAAACAACGCTTCAAAAATTGCTGAAAAAATGCACTCTGCCTTTATACGCTTTTCATATTTTCGTGTTCAACTTGGAGTTGAAATTATTGGTGAATATAAACGTTAGTAAAAGTATGAGTTATTAGTATCAGTTTTTATAGCATTTAAAATCTTATGTTCTTCATGGTTATATTCACAATTACATGGTTCTGCATAGCTAAACACATTTCTTCAATCATTCAATCACAATATCAGAAAATTTACTTTAAAAAAGAAGTAAAAGAGCAAACGTAAAATGCTAGCGTTACATAATTATAATGAATCAAGTAAAAATATAAATACGATAAGGAAGCATTAATGTACCAAATACGGCTAGCAAAAAAAAAAAAATTGTGGGAATGTATTATGATTTTTGATAAAATACAATTTTTAATTCTCACGTTTTTTAACAAAAAAAGATGTAAATAATATATATATATATATATTCTCTTTTTTTTTTATTAAAAGAAATTTGTCACTAAAATTTAAGAAATTTAGTTTCTTCTATTGTTTACTTCAAAAAACACAAATTATTTACGTACCTGCTAACCATTTTATTAATAAGCGTAAAACTGTTAACGCCCCTTGCAAAAACACACCTTTTTCTACACCCCTTTATTTTTAGAGTAATTCTGTCCAAATTTTGTTACGATTAAATAAGAATAAAATTACTCTAAAAATAACTCAACGATATATGTGGATAAAAAAATGTGAAAAGG
This sequence comes from Salticus scenicus, assembly GCA_963930645.1. Lineage (NCBI taxonomy): Eukaryota > Metazoa > Arthropoda > Arachnida > Araneae > Salticidae > Salticus > Salticus scenicus. Next base: position 2,808 of record CAWVNO010003089.1, read on the forward strand.
AAATAAATTGTCTCATAGAATAATTTCAAATTATTCTTTTTTTAGGATTAATTCAATGTTTTGTAATACAATTCGAAATAGAAATTCGACTTCTAACAATGCATATTAATATATTTTCTACATTATAGTACAATTTGTATCACTGTCAGTTGGAAAACGCGTAAAATGTCATAGTTGGGTGGTTTCGGAATAAATCAATACTACATATCCTTTTAAATTATCAACATTTAACAATGATAGACATTCTAATTTTCCTTCAAAACAGCAAGTTTCCATAGCAGTTCAAGCAAAAAATTCTAGTTGTCAGATCATAAAAAACAGGAAATAATTCGATTGACATTTTTTTATAGTGTTAAGAAGAAAAATATTGCAGTAAAACCGGTAAAATATTAAAGAGGTAGGTGTTCTTCATACAATACATATAATGTAAAGAAACAGTAAAAGAAGAAAAAAAAAAGGTGTTATAAATAAAGTGATATGCTTTAAATAACTGTTAAAACTATAAAAACTTAATATACATATTCAATTATTATTTTTATTTTTTTTTTAAATAGAACTTTAAAGCATAAATTTCATAAAAAGAGTCCTTTTTAGGATAAAAGTTGCAGAATAAAGCGTAAAAAAAAACACCAATAATAAAATTATTTTGATTTATATATTTACATTGCTCAATAGGTCTGATTATAAGTATTATTATAATACTTGAGAAGTTTTTATTTTATTAATGTGATTTAAAATACCAATATTTTAAAATAAAAGGAATAAATATAATTGAGTTGAGATAAACGTGTGATAGTATTTAATATTATTGGTTGACAAAAAATTCCCTCGGTTTGCACAAATAAATACCATTATTGAAATTTTATTTTTCCGACTGAGTGAAAATAATGCTTGGACCGGGAGTCGAACCCGGATCTTTGACTTACAAGGTCAAGGCTCTACCTATTGAGCTATCCAGGCCGACAACCCACAGGTAAATTTCTGTCGAGCTATCAACATGATAGACCAGATGTTTCTGCCTAAAGGTTGTCTGAGTGAGTAATGCCGACCGGTTGTCGGCCTGGATAGCTCAACTGGTAGAGCCTTGACCTTGTAAGTCAAAGATCTGGGGTTCGACTCCCGGTCCAGGCATTATTTTCACTCAGTCGGAAAAATAAAATTTCAATAAATATGATTTTCTTCCAATCAATTGATTGTGTGATTTTAATTTAAAAAAAAAATACCATTATGTTTATTTTGTTAGTTTTCTGTTAATGTTAGATATATATATATATAAAATATACACCTTTTTGCATACAACATACAACCTAGGCCTCTGATGAAGTATTGTATTGTTGTATGTCTTCAATTATTATTATTATTATTATTATTTTCATTAATTTTCGTTTTTCAAATTGTTCATGCTTTCCAGGTAATGTCATTTGATTTTTACAACGTTTGAAAAGGTATTCATGATATATATGTACATAATCATATTTGTGCAAGAGACATTTCAAAAAGTTTAATCGCATCATACGCAACTACTGAAAATCGCATAAGATATCATGGACTCATCAGGCAAGAAATTCACTTAACACAATGAATCCAAACTTTTGATAAGCATTTTAAGCATAATCCAATCGACCCCCTTTTTTTTTCTTTTTCACAAACAAATTATCTCTGGTAATGAACAATGTTTTTTTCTATAAAAACATTTATTCAAAAATGTCATGGTCTAAGCATGATAAAGCAGCACAAACCATACTGAAAGCTGGATTTTATCAGAAAAATATCATGCTATCAATTTAGTGGAATTACAAAGATGTTGCGTATTTTGAGTTTCTGCTAAGCAAACAAACTACTCACTTACGGCTGTATTAACCAATAATTTTAACTCCCAGGTTGAGCCTGAAATCTTGAAAAGCATTTAAAGTCAGGGTGCAACTTTTGAGCAGAATTTCACGTGCTGCTTTGGCCATCTAACGACAAAATTATTTTCAGATTTTTCCAGCTAAAAATAACCAGTCAAAGATTATATGAAATCTTCGACGCTAGATAGCAGAAACAATGTGCCCAATTTTATTAGAAAGCTACACCTTGTCCTTAGACGCTTTTCTAGCTTTTGCGTTGTACCGAAAATTGAAGTTAATTGTAAACAGATGTTTTCTGCCAAGAACTTATGAAATTCTAGGAAGCTATCAAAGAGAAAGTGTTAGAATTGACAAATCGCAAAGGAATGGAATTTCACCACGATATTACGACATCTTCTGCGACACGTAAAAATTATTGGAGCTTTGTTGGAATGTGATGTCGCAACCCCATATAGCCAAGAGCTTGTTTAATCGTAATCTCATTCATTTCAAAATTTACAAAATTTTTAAATGGTAAAAATCTGGTAATAATATTGACTTCTAATCGCACTTGGTTGAGATGTTTGCGGATAAAAAGAAGAAGTCCTATGTACGCGGATTCATGAAATAATTAGAAAAATGGCAAAAGATCGTCAGATAGAGTAGAAGGCATTTGACTGATTGCAGTTCATTTTTTAGGTATGAAAAAATAAGTTTTTTTTTTTTTACACTAAAACTCCGAAATTACTTTCTTGCCGATTCAATAATCAGGTAAAGTAATGAACGGAAGCAAATCTTCTTTCTGTACCTTTTGATTTAAAATGTAACATATTTCTAAAAAAAAAAATTAATAAATGCAGTTTAATGAATATAACTGAATGAACATAGTTGCAATAATCGATTTAAAATAAGAACACTGTATTTGATAAAATCGCACATACTGTCGAAGTAAATATATTGAAGGTTTGAACAATATTTGATATATTTATTAAATTTATAACGTAAACATTTTTTTTTTTTTTTTTTTTTTTTTTTTTAAGTACTTTACAAGAAAAAGAATATATTTTACCTAATCGAATTTACGAAATATTATTTGGGTACATAGTATATTAGATCTCCCTTAAAATGTCGACAGTAAAAGCTGCTAAATCATTTGTTAGCAGGGTTAGGACCACTTTTAAGTGTGATTCCAAACCGTCTCATATATTCCATAACGTAGTACAAGAGCGATGTAAAATCCACTCACCCTCAATCGCTAGCAGCGTCAGGTGATGTCATCAGGAAATAAAACAGTATGCATTTCTTGAAATTTTATTTTTCCGACTGAGTGAAAAAAATGCCTGGACCGGGAGTCGAACCCTGGATCTTTGGCTTACAAGGTCAAGGCTCTACCAATTGAGCTATCCAGGCCGACACCCCGGTCAGCATTACTCACTCAGACAACCTTTAGGCAGAAACATCGCTGGTCTATCATGTAGATAGCTCCACAGAAATAAGCCCCGGTCGGCCTGGATAGCTCAATTGGTAGAGCCATGACCTTGTAAGTCAAAGATCCGGGGTTCGACTCCCGGTCCAGGCATTATTTTCACTTAGTCGAAAAAATAAAATTTCAATAAATATGATTTTCTTCCACAGTTGATTGTGTGATTTTAATTAAAAAAAATAGTATACATTTCATTAGTCTTCTTGATTATTTTAGAGAAACAGAGGAATTGTTACAAACTAGTACCCTGTTGATTGCAAAACTGTTAACAATCTAAATATATTTCTTAATGTATTATTTATCCATTCGTTTATAACAAGGTCTTCAACAACGTTTCCTGCGACTAGTATTGAGTACAACCAATCACAGTACGGAAATATCCCACAAACATTTCAAGCTCCGCCTATTGGGTGTCGTCCATCGCAGAAATATCCCAGAAAAGTTGAAATCTGAAAGTTAAACATTTTTCATTTTTCTTGTGCTATCAAATATGTTACTTTTTAATCTTAAACGAAAATATGGATTTAGAGATTCACATAGAAATATTCATGATTGGTGAGTATAATTGACACTTTATCCCCCGGTTCAAAATTATACTATTACTCGTATATGCAAATGAGACGAGTGATTTGTCACACTTTCTTAATTCCTTCCGAGATTTAACACCCAACATTTAAAATTTTATCTTTCTCTTCCTCGCTTATATAATTTTTCTTAAGAAGATTGATCTCCATTAAATTCTCAAAAGAACCAATAAGTTTGCATGAGTTTTCTTCCAAATTTCAACCGTGTTATTCAAAGTTGTTAGACAGAGTATACTTGCCGCTTCTTGATATTTATTAACATAAAATATTAAAATGATTACTGAATTTCATTGGAGCACTTTGTAATCTTTTCTATTGAGTCAAATAAAAGTTGTTTGTGAGGAAATAAAATTTTCTTTCAAAACAAATAGGGAATTAAAATAAAATGTATGCATGAAAAAGAATTACTGCTTATTTATTTTTTTATTTTTTTTCAATTGTGAAATTTCTCAATACAAAAATCATAATTATATTGATCATCTAAAAAAAAAAAAATGTTGTTGGAGAAAAATCGTATGGAGCATAAATGATTTACTGAAATTACAAACATACCTATTTATTTTCATTTCTACATAACATATATTTTCGATGAATAAACATCTTTAAATCGTTATACATTTTCCAGAAGCACTTCTCTTCAATGACAATATATAAAATTCTTATGCCTTAGGCGTTAAGAATATTATATTGAAAATATATTTCTATAAACATTTTCATTTTCTCTGCAGTAAATATATGAGAGATGTGATTTTATTTCAGTCACTTTAAGATGGGTTATACTGCACTTTAAATGAATTTTTAAAGCAATAAAGACAAGGTTTCTATAATATTGCTCTTTTTGTAATATGCACTAAGCGACAAAAAAAAAAAAAAAAAAAAAAAAAAAAGCCGCACTTGGATATTTTTCCTTTTCTCTTTTTGCAACCGCCAATTTTATCATTTAAAAAGAAAATTTTTGAACAGATTTTATTACGTCGCCCTCCACGTACACTTTAGGACTGAACCCAGTGTTAAAAATAAAATACAACTGTCAGGAAAATTATAATTTTAGAAAGTATTTTAAAAATGGTAAGTATAAGGCATTTAACGATGCCACAAAAGTATTAATTTTAGAATGAAAGTCAAAAAATATTTTAATACGTGAGATGGCAAATTAATTAAATGTTAACGAAATATTCCTGAGATGATTTTTAGGAACATATAAAATTGTTTGGCTGTTTGAGCGGAAAATGTGTCTTTAGGCGGCCATGTTGCCCATCCAAGCAATATGATGGCAAATTTAGAAACAAAAGTTTAAAAAAAATCGATTTGTACATGCTCATAACTTAGAGCAGATTTTAAAAAAATGCATAGCAAAATAGTTTCTTGAAAAACAGTGCGGGAACAATTAAACAAAGTATGTTAAAAACCAGAAGATCTGCAAAAAAAAGGCATTACTAAGGAAAAGAATTAAAAAAAAACAAGACTTCAGTTGTCCAAAAATTTAAAAAATATATCAGTTAATTATTAGGCCGAACTGGTTTTCTCTGATGAGTCAAGTTTATTTTATTTCGGGCTGATAAAAAAATCTAGTAAGACGATAAAAATGTGACAGAATTATTGAAAATTGCATTCATAAAACAGTGACACATTCTCCGTACATTATGGTACAGAGGTGCATAAATTTTCAATGAGTCGGGCAAAGTTTTATGCTCAAGGGATCAATTAACTCGAAATAAAACGCGGCCATTATAAAAATGGCGCCTGACCGACTATTTTGAAGGTATCTCAGACTTTCCCGCAAACAGAATTTCAAGATGATATTGAACCATACTAAAGGGCGTCTGTGGTGCGTTTATTCGATTCAACTTGTTAAAACTACCTATCCTATCTCATGAGCACCTATAATTCTGTAAGCAATCATATCTTTTTTAACTTTAAGTTAAATCCCACAAAAAATATCGTAGAATTTCTTTTTCATCAGACTTGGAAATAGCCCTAATCTCAATCCGCTCGAAAATGTTTAGTCTATATAAAAGCACGGAAAAGGGGTGAGGATTAAAAAAATTGCATCCTACAACTCTGCAAGGACTAGAAAAAATTATTTATGATATTTGGCACAGAGAAATTTCTTATATTTATATTAAAACACTGCATAATACTATGCCATTGCGCATTAAAGCAGTAATTCCCTATAAAGGTGAAATAACTCAATGCAGAATACATATTTTTATTAAAAATTGTTTAGATCTAACAAATAAATAGTTTTATTTCATGTATTAAAATATAACTTGTTTATATCATATAATAAATCATAATACAGTAAGAAGTATATGTTTATTATATTAAGTTTAAAAAGAATGTTTTATGTAGATTTTTAATAATTACTTCGTAGAGTGTGTTAAAGGGAATTATTAAATGATAAAATATACATAGGTATCATTTCATCTCTTTGATATTATGCAAACATGACAGTTTTATTTGTTTCAAACATTAGTTTTGAAGTTATTACAAATGAGGAAAGTATAAGTCAATATTTCTGCAGTTTTTTTTTTTTTTTTTTTTTTTTTTTTTTTTTTTGTCGCTTAGTGTATATGTATATATTTACACGTATATATATAATAACTTTCAATGGGTTTTAAATACTTTTTCCAATGAGTACGCAGTGTAGGATACCATTCCTATAGACAACATCGAGAGGAGAATATTGTTGCGTACTTGGAGTTCGTGAATTGTCCGAGAATGAAAAACAAATCTTGCAGATATTTAAAAGTTTATTTACAGAATATTATAGAATTGTTAACCAAATAAGAACTTCAGTTTCTCCAGAGAACACAGTTTAAATAACAGCTGATAACTAACATAAAAATCACAGCATAAACTTTGCCATAGATGTAATTAATTACCATAGGCTGTAATCAATCAATAGAGTAGATCCAGTTAGAGAGCTGTTCACATGAAGCAGATTGGCGTCACACTGAAGTGAATGATTAGAACGGAATCCCTTTTTATCCAGAAATTTCCAGTACTTTGCAGAATAATCGAGTTAGAGCATAAACAATCGATATATCTGTAATAAGGATTTTCTCACCATCGCGAAAAGAGTCGCTAAGGAGTAATAAAGTCGCCAGATTCGTCAGCTAGAACATTACCTGCTCTGCTGAAGCTTTTTAACTGGTTTTTAAGAAAAAAATGAGCTATTTCAAAGCCAATACAAGCTATAAATGCAGAAAGTTAACATTTTATAACCTAAGTCTCTTTGAATGAAACTACATAAAGATAAGTACTAATAATTACAAATTCGTAACATTACCACTCTCCCAAGGACTGCACGTCCCGAGCAGTACAACCCTAGGTCAGAAGGTACAAATTATACAATTTAAAATACAAATACTAAATTGCAAACAAAAATAGCAATACAGATTGAAAAATTAAGCAATTAAACTATGGAGTTCTTCCATATACCAACAGGAACAAAGAAAATTCCAGGCCTCAATCTTGCTGATTCCTTGATACTAGAAGAGATAAGTTATTCAATACGGTATGGCTAAACCTCTCAACCATGCCGTCCAACTAGGAGCGTTGCCTGAGTTTTGTCTATGCTGGGTAACTGACACAGTCCTTTAAACACTGCAAATATGAAGTTCGTACCTTGATCGGTATTAAGCTGTAGGGGTACGCCTTAACTTGACACACATTGCTGCATTAGTAACTCCGCAGCTGTGCATGCCTCTTAACCCTTTCAGTCGCAGTGTTCCCGTTGATGGAACACCTAATTTTAATTCTCAAGTTCAAAAACTCATCCCGGAAATTTTTTTAACAAAAATTTACATTTATAACATATTAGAAAAGGCCCTTTTTTTAACCTGAAAATTTAAAATTTCTTTTATTTCAATTTTGTTCGTAAATTCCGGTGGCAGTGTAATTTAAATGATCCGAATTACCCTGAGCCGCAAAGGGTTAATGGAGAATGGAATATGCCTCAGGCTACTTGATGAAATGGTCCATCACCACGAAAATGTACTTATTTTGCCTCTGGATATCCATGGCAAAGGATCCTTGATGTCGAGGGCGATCCGCTCAAATGGTGCTTCCACATTATACCGATGTAATCTTCGCGGCTTCGTTTCTTCGGGCCTTTACGAGCTGCACAATTATCGCAATATTTGCACTATTTTTTTTATGCCCTTCCTTGTTTTGCACAAATTGAAGCGTCCTCAAACTTTCTGGAGAATCTTCGTCACTCCAAAATTGTCTCCGGTTAGGTTGCTTCTTGGTATTAAGGTTTGCCACTTGAAATACAGCACAGAAAATATTCTTAGAAACAGTTTTTTTTTCAGTAGTGCACATTGTAAAAAAAAAAAAAAAAAAAAAAAAAAAAATCACTTTAAATAATTTTTGTCCCATTTCACCATATAGGATTTAACCAGACCCCTCCGCATAGCAGGCAAGTGTTTTACCTTGAAGGCACTGACACACATTTCAAAACTTAACGTAGCACTTCCCAACCCGCCTTCGATAAGTTTTGTGAATACAAAACAGAAAAGAAAATGTACCCACCAGATAAAATCTATTACAATGGTTAAAAGTATAGTGTAAAACATTTTTTTTTTTTTTTTTTTTGCAGAGAGTGATTCAACATCAAAACTCTAATTTTTGCGTTCGATTTTTTAATAACACAATTTGATAGGTAAAACACAACTATAAAGATTATATCGTTAATTAAAACATACTAAACATTAGTTATTAAAAAAAAAAGTACTAAATTTCAGATAAATGAAGTTAACTTTTCTAATTTTGTAAATTTTATATTGAATATTCAGTCATATTTCCCTCCTAATCAAATCTTTTGCTTAGGAGGAAAAAAGGACTGAGCATTCAAGATATTAAAGATAACCAAGAGCGCTGAAATTTTTTGTTTTGTAAATGAAAATCTTGATATCAAAACAGGATTTAGAAATGCTAAGTAAAAGCATCAAACGTGAGTCAGTGGCTTCGAGGTAATTCATTTCGAGGCTTAATTTTAGCTTTGATCGATTGTATTTTGCTCGGTCTTTCGTCAACTCCTCGAAATTTACTCGAGCATTAAAATAGACATATAGTTTACAGCAGTATCGAATTTAGATTTTCGATTAAAGATCTATTTTTGATTATGAGTATTTCAAAAAGATATTGAACAGATGACAAATTCCGTGAAAACTCTATAGAAATTGTGTTTTTCCATCGGATTTTATTGGATCAGTTTCTAAGATTCAACGGGTTCCGATCATCGAATTCTGATCATCGGATTCCGATATCGAAGTACTTTGGGTGTCCCTGTAAACGAATGATGAATCATTTAAATACCACGATCACGGAAGATATGCTTTTATGCAAATTGTTTCAATATCTTCCAATAAAGCGAATGTTTGTTAAGGATTTTTAAATACAATTATACAAAAATATTTATTTATAACTTGATGAGCCTTTTTAAATTGTCCGCTTAGTTACTGACATAAACTATCATGAAAATGGTGGAGTTTAGTTTACTAAACTCCCCACCAGAGTGGCATTGGAAGAGTTAATTTTGTCTTTAGACAAAATTACCTCTTTCTGTTCAAATAATTTCTTATACAGGTAGTTTGCCTTGCTTACAAATAATTCGTCTTAGAGT
>CAWVNO010003090.1:0-27000 GCA_963930645.1 Salticus scenicus
TACATATATAGAGAGATAGATATAGACAGAGATATGCAGCGGAAAGTTGAAGGGGAGTGGTAACCCCCGTCAGAAATGTTTCTGTTTATGCAGCGAGTCGTCATATATATGTATACATATATATAACTAGCTGTTACCCGCGACTTCGTTCACGTAGAAATTTTGATGTGTATGTGTGGGAACTGACGGTTTGATCATAATATGTAATGTAATGAAACCTTATCATTGTGGTGCTGTGCAAAATAGAGTCTGATAAAGTATACTCAAAAAAATTTGTAACTCATTGAAAGATCTACGGGAAAAATATACAATTTATTTTTATTTTAATACCGATCTGTATACAACATTAAATGACTTATTATTTTCCGTCAACACATGCAAGTTCTGGGCACTTGAAACACGTGAACAACCAACATATAATTGACCGTGTGAGAAGCATGGAGTTCCTAAATGAATGCCTGCCACTTTTAAGGTTTGCCCCTGGGATTTGTTGATCGTCATTGTAAAAGCCAATTTCAATGGAAATTGCAATCTCTTGAAATGAAATGGCAAGTTGTTGGGAATAATAGGTATGCGGGGAATCAAAACGCTGTCTCCTTTAGCAGTTCCTGTAATAATGGTACATTTTATAATATGAATACCCAGCTCTGTGATACAACTCGTCTCTTGACTTCTAGCTACTTTCATAGCCCGAGCTTTATTATTTCTGTTGGAAAGATTAGATTTGCATTTCCCGGGCATTTCGAAAAACTATCAAATAATAATAATAATAATAAAACCCTTAAAAGGGAATTAAAAACAAAGTACTACTATGAAATAATAATAAATCAAAAGAATTAAAACTACTAACAAATAAAAAGTAAATTATAATTCAAAAAAGTAAGAAAACGCACGTTAAATGACAAAATGAAATAAAAAGTTAAAAATGAGAATAGTAATTAACCAAAAATATTGAACGTGTGATGCTTTCTACTTATCTATATAGGGCAGTTCCTTGTTTGTAAACAAACATCTCAACTTTTATGAGTGGTTGGCAAAAAGGCTTGGGAAAAGCATAGCGATGGAGGAACACCAATATAGTAAATTGCGTGGGAAAGTCGAGCGCGCTTTTTTGCCAACCACCAGACATCACGAGGAAATGCTCTATTACGATATACATGGGGATAAAAAATAATATTTATAAATGGACAATATTTACACACGTGGAATAAGCTCAATAATTTAATAAGAAAAAATGACGACATTTGTCTGGTAAGAGTATTTTATATACTTCATGCTTAGTTAATAGTAGTTGGTATATAGAAAAATAAATAAATTAATTAATGTGTAAACTTGATCATGGTACAGCCTTAAAGCCCTTGGCGACTTTTGAATTTTTGTTGCCGTTTTAGACCAAAATAGAATTTATGCGATTATTGTTCCTATACGCAAGAGAAGTGTGACGTCACTGACCGTCCGTGGATGCAAGAAATTGATTTCCTATGTTAATCGCCCATTGGATTTTTTGTAAAAAATTATTAAAAATCGAGGAAAATTATTTCCCGATTTTAATCCCCATATTTGGGTATATATATATGCAACTACTTATCATGTGCATGTGTTAGATTGAGTTATTTTGCTGTCAAATTGACAACATTTTAATTTTAAATTTCAAAACTCTGTCGTTCTTGGCGCTTATTGTATTTGGTGATCAAACACGTAATACGAAAATATACACGCCAGATGCATATTTTCGTAATATGCATAGTACGAAATATTGTTTCATATTATCCATTACTATCTTAATATAAGTTGTTAAAATAACTATGATTTTTGAAAGGAATTAAAATATGTTTGCCATATAATTTGGCGATATTTTTTTTTTTTTTTCTGCAAAGGATGACCGATATCAAATCTATTCCGCTGCAACATATTAGTATCTTTATCAGACACTTTATTTAGACATTTGAAAACAAATTTGACATCAAATTATGATAGAATATTTATCACTTTCCTTTTAATTAGTATATTAGTTGGATATTTATTGTGCAAATATCATCCTTTGAAATGAAATGTTTGTGTTTTCAATCGAATATGGAAGTTTGCCATTTTTTTTTCTAGAGTTTTGAAATTAAAAATTCAAATTTTGTCAATTTTACAACAAAAATAACTTAATCTAACGCATAGCCATGATAACTAATACATATCTATACCTAAATATGGGGATTAAAATCGAGAAATAATTTTCCTCGATTTTTAATAATTTTTTACAAAAAATCCAATGGGCGTTTAAGATAGGAAATATTTTTCTTGCATCCACGAACGGCCAGTGACGTCATCACTTCGCTTGCGTATTTCTTTCTATCTTTTCCTTGGCGAAAAATGTCCGATCCACTTCAGCATCAAAATTAAAAAAATTGTCCAGAATTATCAATAACAAAATACCTTTAATATAATGATGAATTAGCTTTTATGCCAAGCGTGTTCATCCGCCGTACTCAAAAAAAAAAAAAATCTGAAGTTGAGGTATATAAAAAAATGCTATGAAATAAAATTCAGAAGAAATATCTTAGATTTGTAATATTACTATTTTATTTTAAAATTATAAAGTGTCATTTTCTCATCGACCAATTTAACATTTAGTAATTTTTTATTTTTCGCGTGAAAGCATATTTCATTTTATGTTGAAAAATAAATAAATAAAAATACCTCGTAAACTTTTTTGGCAACAATTAAAAATTTAAATGGCTTTTATTAAGTCAATTACCGGTTTATTATTTTCAAAATTACCGGTTTTTTTTTTTTTAAATCTAATCAAATTTTCGGTATAAATAGTAGCCTATGTTCTATTCCAGACTATTCTACATCTCTGTACCAAATTTCATCCAGAACCGTTTAGCCGTTGTGGCGTGATTGAGTAACAAACATCCATCCATCCAAACTTTCGCATTTATATATTAGTATAGATAAAGAGAGAGAGAGATGCATGTTAGGACTCACCCGAAGAGACAGAAAACGAAACATTTGTATTAGATTAGAAAGCAAACCAATGTTACTGATGTTATTTCTAGAATTAAGTTAAAATGGAACTGGACTGAGTACTTCCAGAAGAAATGATGATGGATTGACCACCACTCCTATTTTGGATACAGTGATAAAACAAAAGACCGAGAAAGAGACTAGTGTGTTGTTGAAGAGATAAAATTGTGAAGTTTGGAAGAAAGAATGGAGAAGAATAGCAGAAAACAGGGCAGATTGGAATCACATAGAAGGGGCCTTTATCCTGCAGCGGATTGATAAAGCTTGAAATTGTTTATGATAATGATAGATATAAATATGGAATTAATAAAAACTATCAATGATCTAATGAGTAATGAGTGATGAAAATAGGACGTTGAGGCTCCTGATCTGCAGATCCACTAAATATTAATATTTTTCCCTTTTTTAGTACTTTTTCTGAGGAGTATGATTTTAGCACTTGTGTGCAAGATATTTTCAAATTTATTCAACGAATCACAGTATTATGAGAAATATATATTACACACTGCTTTAAACCAGAATCCTAAATGTAAACTCAATTCCTTCAAATTGAAATCAATTTTCCAAATTTATGTGCAAAGTTTACTTCCAGAACATTTGATATTTTCATTACCTACCTTAAAAAGAATATATTAGCAACATTTTCAGGTTGCCCCCGAAAAGTTGAAACGAACTTGTTTTTAAATGACATTTTTAGCTTATGGCCCACGGTCTAAATAAGCCAAATAACAATAATAATAAAGATAAGAGGGAACTGTATATAAGGAATATTTAATAATTATGCTTGAAAAAACAAATCCATATTCGAAATCATTTTAAGTATTTATTACATTAGTATCTGAAATATACATATATATATATATATATATATACAAGTGCCGGATGCATACAAACAATTTACGCACCAAATTTCGTGACCACAGAAGTCTTTAATAGAAAAAATTATAAATAAATAAATACAAAAAGCACAGCTTTAGTGTGGGACCCTTTTGGTGACTTTAAATATTTTAAGCCATTTTTGCGATGAACTGAATTGGCTATCTGAATTGTGCAATTAAAGATCTTGGCGAGAAACGTCCGAGCTACTTCGGTACCGAATTTCAAATTTTGCCAAAGGGATCCGATAATAAAGCTGTTCCATACACAAAATAAATAAACAAATAAAATAAAATAAAATAAAAACTCTTTTCTGATATTTACAAAATAAAAATAAAAAATCTTAATAAATTCCAAATTATAATCATTTACAATTAAGGGGAGAACATAAAATAACCTCATAAGGTACATAATAACAATAAAAAATTTTGTTTTACTGCAGGAAAGAAAAGTACTGCTTAATAAAATAAAAATATTAAACTAATGCCAAATATCTCTATGAAAATATTTATCCACATACAAATTCCTGATTTAAAAAAAAAAAAAAAACTAGTATGTTGTGGCCACCACGAGACTTTTTTCTATCTTTTCCCATACAAATTCACTCAGTAACAATAATAAAAAAAAAAAAAAAAAAAAAAGTATAGAATTAAGGGGAGAGGGGGAAAAAAAAAAGCGGGACTTCAAATTTTCACATTTTATCTATCAAATCTATCAAATTTTCACATTTTACCCAAAATTTTGTCAAAGTCCCACTTTTTTTTTTCTCTCCCCTTAATTCTATCAAACTCCCACGGTCTCCGTGTTCTGACAAACAAATTTTTGCATTTTTCCCCTAATTTTGTCAAAGTCCCACGGTTTCCGTGTTTTGGCAAACTTAGAATATTTTTCACATTTTACCCAAAATTTTGTCAAAACACAGAAACCGTGGGACTTTGACAAAATTAGGGGAAAAATGCAAAAATTTGTTTAAGTTTGTCAGAACACGGAAACCGTGGGAGTTTGATAAAATTAAGGTGAGAAAAAAAAAAAAAAAATTCTAAGTTTTTTTTCGTAAAAAGTAATAAAAATCGATAACTTTGTTTTAAATTATCACAGATTTATAGTTCAACCATTCGTTTTAAAGGTACTGACGAGACCTTTCGAAAGATACCCATCTTGAAAATTTTTGCCCTATATCACCCTGTTAAAAATTTAGAAAAAGCGGGATGGCAACGCAACCTGTAAGACGATTTTTACCGAAAGTTGATAGACACTAATTTATGTCAAGGTGCAACTACATACCAATTTGTATGAAATTCTGTGCAGTAGTTCCAGAGATACAGTTGCCACAAAATTTTGTCACACACACACACACACACACACACACACACAGACCGACAGACAGACAGACATTTTCTAAAAATGTTAAAATCGTGTTCTACAGCTCTCAAAACGTGTAAATCCATCAAAAACCCGAAATCGAAAATTTTTACGAATCCAATACTTTCTTCTATTGAAGACAGAAGAAAGTAAAAAAAATCACCAACTTTTGTAGGTATTTTTCTTTCTTATTTTTCTTATTATTCACATGAAATTAAAAGTATTTCATTTTATTTCTGGAAAATAAAAAAATATATAAATTCGTATATATAAATATAAAACCTTCTACCGAATCTGGGTTGAAAACGGAAAAAGGGTAAAATAAATTAGAAATATCAGACCTATATTTATAAATTTGATACCAAATGAAAGGAGCGTTTTTTTCTGAATCCAGGGGTGCAAACAGTTTTTCGATGCGACAATTAGATTTTTAAAAAATAACTAAAGTATGAAATTTAAGTAGCAACGGATAAAGGGAAAAATAAATTGGAAATATCGGACCTATCGTTACAAATTTAGTACCGAATGAAAGGGGTGATTTTTCTGAATCTTAGGGTGTAAACAGTTTTTCGATACGACAACTGGATTTTTTTAAAATTAACTAAAGTATGGAATTTAGATAGCATCACTTCATTTTAATCTTTTCATAATTTGTAGTGCGAATCACGCGAATAAAAATGTCTTTATCTTAAAAATTTATTTTTATATTTTATTTTTCCATTCAAAGCGTTTTAGTGAAAAAATATTTATGGCGCATGCGCAGGCGTTTTTTACCCGCGGTTTAAACACTAATCATAATTTTGAAAATTTCTATAGATATAATTTTAAGTTGGGTGAAGACCTAAGTTTCTGCTAAGCGCCGTTGAATTCCGTCCAGCCGTTCTCGAGTGATGCCCGGACAAACGTGTTTCAGTCTTTTACCCCCCAGGGGGGAACGGGGAGGGAATTTCTGAAAAGTTGATAGACATAATTTTAAGTTGGGTGAAGACCTGCCAAGCGCCGTTGAATTCCGTCCAGCCTTTCTCAAGTGATTCCCGGACAAAAAAAGCAACATGCAGACACGATGACACACACACACACAGGCAAAATTTTCTGAAGTCATTTTCGGCTTTCATGGGGTGTGAAACGTGAAGATATCGCAAAATTTTTTGATTCCGACAAATTTACAGACAAAAGTCAGATTTTATTAATATAGATATACAAATATTGCTCACTTAATAGTATAAGATTAATATATAAATAAATAAGACGAAATCAGTATTTTAATGTTATTGTGACGTCAGTTTTATTAGAAAATTTTAATGATCCAGGTTCAGCCTTTTTTTTTTTCAACATTCTAATTAAGGAAAAAAAAAATGTTAAAAAATTAAAATAAAAAATTGTATCCGTTTTATTACTTTCTTCTATATTCTATAGAAGAAAGTATTGGATTCGTAAAAATTTTCGACCTCGGGTTTTTGATGGATTTACACGTTTTGAGAGCTGTAGAACACGATTTGACCATTTTTAGAAAATGTCTGTCTGTGTGTGTGTGTGACAAAATTTTGTGGCAACTGTATCTCAGGAACTACAGCACAGAATTTAATACAAATTGGTATGTAGTTGCACCTTGACATAAATTAGTGCCTATCAACTTTTGGTAAAAATTGTATTACAGGTTGCGTTGCCATCCAGCTTTTTCTAAATTTTTAACATGGTGGTATAGGGCAAAATTTTGTATAAATGTGCATAAAGAGAATTATTTTTTAGTAATCATTATGAAACTTACAAGAATTATTAAAAATAGAGATAGTCAACTGGGAAATTTTTTTTGTATGTTTAGGAGCCTCGCCACCCCCCACCCCCCGGGAGGAAGTCCCACCTCGAGGGGAGTAAATTTTCAAGATTGGTATCTTTCGAAAAGTCTCGTCAATACCTTTGAAACGAATGGTTGAACTATAAATCTGTGATAATTTAAAACAAAGTTATCGATTCTTTTTACTTTTAACGAAAAAAGAACTTTGAAAAAAAAATCGTAATATATATATATATATATATATATATATTGTTACTGAGTGAATTTGTATAGGAAAATATAGAAGAAAGTCTTGTGGTGGCCACAACATACTAGTTTTTATTGGCATCATATTGAAATTACGACTCAAAGAAAAATATCGGAAAAAAGTCGCACAAAACAGACTTTTTAAAAATATGATTGGAATACAGAAAATCTAAAAGCAAATCTGTATGCGTTTGTTTCTCTGGAAAAAAAAAAAAAAAAAAAAAAATCAGAACTGTACGTATCATAGTTTTTCCCGTACATCGCATATACAGACAAACACTTCCTTTTACTAGTACAGAACCATGAGTTTTCTCAAATGATGCATTTTTAAGGTGTGCCCAACTTCTTGCCGGGTGGGAAATTTTGATACACAATTTAACCATCCCCCCCACCCACCCCCTTAATTTGGAGACAGTAAAGTTGCCCTTATCTTGTACTCCACCTAATTGTATTACAGAGATCAAAGATCGAAAAATTAAAATATCCATTACATTTTTTTGTTTCTTTTTTTAATTTACCATACCGCAAAAATGTATGCGACGAATTTGGAGACATTCCCCCCTCCCTCCTCTCAGCAAGAGAATGTGAAAAAGAACCAAAATATGTGAATTTCTGTCTGGTACTATTATTCAAGTATCAAGGTTTTGCAAAAGCATATTTAAGATAATTTTCAAAAAACATTCCTCCACACTCCCATTCCCATTAATTCTTGAAGTGAAATAAATAGATAAATAAATAAAAATGAATGGCAAATTTAATTATATTTGCGATTAATCAATTCGCACTCAGGCAAGAAAAGTGAAATGAGTCAAGAAATGGCAATTTTGACTTTATGTCTCTGAAAAATGTGTACAAAGGGCCTTAACATACAAAAAAAAAAAAAAAAAAAAAAAAAAAAAAGTTTACATCTTCATCTTGAAAATTACTCATAAGAATCAACTGTGTCAGTTTTAAGTCAATGCTTCATTGAATCTCAAAGATGATTCTGCTCAAATACTGCTTGGGCTTTCAAAAACTTCTTTGCAATTTTACTTTAAATTCCAATAGATTACCCTCCCCCCCCCCCTTCCCCAACATACACATACGCACCTTCACGTTAATTCTTATAGTGGGGAAAAAATTATGCCAAGTTAATCATATCCATGATTCACCAGTTTACACCATCCAAGCAAAAAAATTATTACAAGTCAAACTAGTATGTTGTGGCCACCACAAGACTTTCTTCTATATTTTCCTATATACATATTCAATCAGTAACAATATTTAAAAAAAAAAAAAAAAAAAAAAAAAATACGATTTTTTCTAAGTTCTTTTTTTTTTTTTTTTTTTTTTGTTGTTGTTAAAAGTATTATATATGTTACCGCTAAAGTGCAGAAATCAGTTAATCTGCAGATTAGCTAGGTAATCTGCACATTAACTAGGGTGATCCGTTAAAGTGAGGAAAATTGTTTTATTTCTCAAATTACCTAGGTAATCTGCAGATTACCTAGATAATCTGCACATTACCTACTAGGCACTAGTTAAAGTGAAAATAAGATATCTGGTGTTGTAATTTTATAGCACGCTGTGTTGTATTTGTTTTTTCATTCGGAAAAAAAAAAAATAGTTTTCTTTTCTTTTTTATTTATTTCTTTACTTATTTTAATCTGTATGTGTTTTAATTTTTATATCTTTTAAAGTTATATTTGTTTTATTTTTTATTTATTTCATCTTTTTTATTCTGTCAATATAAGTTTGAAGATGTTATACATTTTTAATATGAAATATAATAGCTTTAATAGCTTTCAATAAATTCTATTTTATAAATGAATGTTAGAATTGTAATACAGTAACGATTTCTTTTCAAAATAAAAATATTTAACAATTAAAAAAAAAAAAGTTTTATTAACAATTTATATTGCTATTACTATTTAAATACTAGAAATATTAAATTATATAAAATATTACTAGAAATATTAAATTAGACAAATCAAAGCATTATTTAAGAAGTACTTCAAATAATTAAAACTGCTTTAACATTTTTTAGAATGCATGAAAATTAAAATGACAGTTTTCAATGCTTTATTAAACTATATTTTGCAGCATACATGTATCTGCACAAGTTTAGCAAATATATTAATTTTACAAAAAAAAAAAAAAAAAAAAAACCTTTATCAACACTTTTTATGTGATAAACTACAACGAAATTATCTGAAAAAGCGAACAAAATTTAAAATAAATAAAAATATAATCATGATATATAAAATATGTACAGGAAACTTGAAAAAATGTAATGAAATGCTAAAAAATGTACAAAAATTTCATATTAAGTATTTATTAAATTCCATAATATTTTTCAAAGTTAATAATTAACATATCTTTTTTTTTTTTTTTAGTAAGTAATAGCAATTTAAATCAATTTTAAAATAAATTAGTTTTAAAAAGTTATGGTTTAATAGTTTTAGTTCGGAAGGAAATAATTACTGTAATGTAAATCTAATATTCATAATTCAAAATGGAGTTTCACGAGAGACAGCTTTTAATAAAGATTACATTTCATTAATAAAATGCAGACCCTTATCAAACTTATATTGACAGAATTAAAAAAGATAGAAATAAAATCAAAATTAAAACAATTATAACTTACTTGTTACTTTAAATGTTGTGTTAGTAATAATAATAAACCTAATCATGGCTTCCATTCTCTATATTTTGCGTTTGCCGTTTATCGGTTTATCATCATAGCATAGCGGAAGTGCGGAAGGGAAGGGGAAAAAGTTTTAGTTATGTTTGAAGGTCATTCGCGTATCTGTATCACATGGCTATTTGACGTCATAGTGAATGTAAAAAAAACTAAGGCTCGAAACAAACATTTGAACTTTAACGATACTGAAACCGTTAATCTGCAGATTACCTAGTTAAAATGCGGAAAACTCTTTATTCCGCTCTTTAACGGGTTATTTTAGTTAATCTGCAGATTAGCTAGGTAATCTGCAGATTAACCGATTTCGCGTTTTAACGGTAACATATATTCAACCAGTAACAATATAAAAAAAAAAAAAAAAAAAAAAAGGATTTTTTTTCTAATTTTTTTTTTTTTTTTTTTTTTGTTAAAAGTAAAAAAAATCGATAACTTTGTTTTAAATTATCACAGATTTATAGTTCAACCATTCGTTTTAAAGGTATTGACGAGATCTTTCGAAAGATACCCATCTTGAAAATTTACCCCTCCCCCCGGGGGGGTACTTCCAACCCAGGGGGGGAAACGATGCCCCCACATGCACAGAAATTTTTTTCTAGTTAACTATTACTATTATCAATAACTCATATTAATTTTACAATCACAAGTTAAAAATAACTCTCATTATGTACATTTATACAAAATTTTGTCCTATACTGTCATGTTAAAAGTTTACATAAAATGCGATCACAGCGCCATCTGCTGAGCGATTGATCCCAAAATCTAATCAGACACTTTCCATGTCAGGGTCCAACTATACACCAAGTTTGGTTCAATTTCATTCATCGGTTCGGGAGATACGGTGAAAAATACGAAATTTTGCGCTCACAGCGCCACCTGCTGGACGATTGATCCCCAAATCTAATCAGCACCATGCCCCGTCAGGTTCCAACTATATACCAAGTTTGGTTGAATTTCATTCATTGGTTCGTGAGATACGGTGAAAAATACGAAAATTTGCCCTATACTGCCATGTTAAAAATTTACATAAAATGCGATCACAGCGCCATCTGCTGGGCTATAGATCCCCAAATCTAATCAGCACAATGCCCCGCCAGGGTCCAACTATATACCGAGTTTGGTTGAATTTCATTCATTGGTTCGTGAGATACGGTGAAAAAACGAAACCACAGACAGACAGACATTTTTTAAAAACTATCAATTCGTGTTCAGGACATCCCAAAACGTGTAGATCCGTCGAAAAACGGAGGTCGAAAATTTTCGCGAATCCAATACTTTCTCTATATTACATATAGAAGAAAGTAAAAATGCGCATGAAGTACCTGAACATACACAAAAACCATCGTAATATCTATCTCGAAAATTATACGTAAGGAGGCAGTTGTGACAGTTTTTTGTCAATTCTAATCAATGCTTTATCGATTTCTTTAAGATGATTTTCTTCAATTTCTGCATTCAGTTTAACACCGCCCTCTTCTGATTTTCTGGTAATTGTATCCAAGATTCACTAGTTTTCGATTTTTTTTAACCCTCCAAGTGCTGATCGTTTCACTCTTAAGTGCTAAACATTTTTAAGGCACCGTGCAGATATATTTTTAAAAAAATTATAATTAAAATCGATTGATATCTCGATTTTATGAGTTGTTATATAGATTTTATGAATCGTCTCATTGCGAGACGATAGCACTCTAGAGGGGATCCGAATCGTCTCGCAGCGAGATGGTTAATTTGTTTCCACTTCGAGGGTTAATTTGTAATTTTAACATAAAATTCGACAAGTACTCAAATAATCATCCCCCCCCCGGTCCTCCTTTTCCCAATCATTTCTTTTTTCAAGGCACAAATTATTTATATTCAAGAATATCTCCCTTTGGAAATACTTAATTTAAAGGAATTTTAATTTAATATGAAATATAAAACAATGAATTCATATTTAAATAATTTTCAATTTTATTAACAAGCGAGGCTTTTCCCCACATACACTTTGAAATATTACCGCTGGCTTTTATTTTACTTTATCTAATTAAAATGCTGAAACTAATCTGCTTTCATAGCTACTTTACTAAAATGAACATATAAGGTCATTGTGCCTAAATGCGATAACCCATAAATGCGACAAAGTGCTTCTACTGAAAATCTAAATGCATAAATCGCATACTTATGAATCATAATGGAACATACACATTTCAAGAATGGTTCGCGAAACTTTTCATTAAATTTTAAAGGTTTTTTCTAGTAGAATTTCCTTTTGCAGTAAACATTGTTCATTATGGCTTTCCGCCGTCTTTTCCTAATTGCGATGAAATATTTTTAAATAGTAACTGTAATTTTATCCTTTTATTTTTCAAGGTCAAATAACCACTGTTACGTCATGTGCTTGAATACCCTTTACACCAATCTGAAGAAAATTAAAGAAAATACTACAAATTTTTAAAACGAGGGGTTTGAAATTTTTTATCGCATTTAAGGGTCTGTTTACGCCATATTCCTAAATGCGACAAATTTTATCCCTTAAATGCGGAGAGTTTTACAGTTGACATATAAAGGTAACTTCAAGCATCTTTTCCTTTTTAACACTTTCCAACAAGGTTTACAAGTGACTTCGGTTTGTCTGTCTGTCTGTCCGTCTGTCTGCCTGTCTGTCCGCGCTCTAACTCCTGTAGGGACACCCGAAAGTATTCCAAAGCATTGTGTTCTACGAGTGGTATTTCTGTAAGCCATATTTAATACCTTAACTGTATAATCTTAGTGAAATTGAATCATGTTATTCAAGTTCACTATCTGATGTTTCATATATAAAATGGAACAAATATCAACACTAGTTTGTGTACAGGGACACTCGAAAGTATTCCAAAGCATTGCGTTCTATGAGAGGTATTTCTATAAACCAAATTTTAATAATTTTACTTTCCACAAAGCTTAATGAAATTGAAATATGTTATTCATAAACCCAAAAGAGTGCTTTCTATAGAATATAGTATGATCAGCATTAGATTTACAGGGACACACAAAAATATTCAGTTACATTATAAGCTGTTAATAAAAATTTGCTAGAATTGCAATTTCGTTTACATTAAGCGTTTTTAACACTGTCTAATAATTTTTATGTGTGAATATTATTTCAATTTAAGTATCTGTGTGTTCGTCTGTCCATCTGTCTGTTCGTCTGTCCATCCGTCTGTTCCTCTGTCCGCGCTCTAACTCCCGTAAATATTTATGTAATTTCTTGAAACTGATATATGTTATTTAAGTTCACTATCGGATGTTCCCTATTGCAAAAGGAGTTAATATCTCTACTGGTTTGTTTACAGGGACACATAAACCTTTTCCAAAGCAATGTGTTATATGAGAGATATTTCTATAAACCATATTTTAATATCTTTACTGTACACAAATCTTAATAAAATTGAAATATGTTATTCCAGTTCACTATCGGATGTTTTGTATATTAAATGGAGTAAATACCACCACTGGTGTGGGCACAGAGACACTCGAAAGCATACCAAAGCACTGCGTTATATGAGAAGTATTTCTATAAACCAAATATTAATAACTTTACTTTCCACAAAGCTTAATGAAATTGAAATATGTTATTCATATGCACAAAAGACTGCTTTCTATAGAATATAGTATGTTTAGTATTAGATTTACAGAGCAACACAAAAATATTCAGATACATTAAAAGCTATTAATAAAAGTTTGCTGGAATTGCACTTTCGTTTACATTAAGCGTTTTTAGCATTTTCTAACAATTTTTAAGTGTGAATATAATTTCAATTTGTGTATCTATGTATCTGTCCATCTGTCTGTCTTTCGACACTCTAACTCCGGTAAATATTTATGGAATATCTTGAAACTAATATATGTTTTTCAAGTTCACTATCGGATGTCCCCTATTGAAAATGGAGTGAATACCTCTACTAGTTTGTGCACATTGGCATCGGAAATTACTGCAAACTATTGTTTTCTATGAGAGGTATTTCCATAAACCATATTTTAATACCGTTACTTTACCCAAATCTTAATGAAATTGAAATATGTTATTCAGTTTCACTATCGGATGTTTCCTATGTAAAATAGATATAATATTTCCACTGGTTTGAGTACAGGGAGACACGAAAGTATTGCATTGTATGAGAGGTATTTCGAGAAACCAAATTTTAATAACTTTACTTTGCACAAAGCTTAATGAAATAGAAATATGTTATTCATTTGCACAAAAGAATGCTTTTTATAAAATACAGTATGATTAGTATTAGTCTTACAGGGCCACATAAAAATATTAAGTTACATTAAGAGCCATTAATAAAAACTTGCTGTAATTGCATTTTATTTTACAATAAGCGTTTGTAACACTTTCTAACAATTTTTAAGCGTTAATATGATTTTTATTTGTTTATCTTTCTGTCCGATTGTCTATCTTTCTATCTGGTTGTCTCTCGTTTCGAGATTTCTTAAATATTTTCAGAATTTTTAAAAATTGATATATGTTATTCAAGTTCACTGTGGAATGTTTCCTATTTAAAATGCCATTAATATGTCCTGAACAAGTGTACAGGAAACTTCCAATGCTTTGCGTTTTAGGACACATATTTTTATAAATCACATTTAAATAACTTTCTATCGTAAAAATTATAAATAAATTGAAATGTATTTTAATATTCTAAAATAATGTTTTGTATAGAATATGATATGATCAACCTTCAGATTTACAGGACTACACTACAATATTCAAATACATTAAGGGCAGCAATTATAATCTAATGGCTGGATTTTCTTTTGCATTAAGCCTTTTTAACGATCTTCAACGATGTCTAAGAGCGGTTTTAAATTCAATTAGTCAGTCTGTATATTTTTCTATTCTTCTATCTTTTGTTTGATGATGCAGGCAAAGAATATTGAAAGTTATACGATACAACAAGCACGTACAGTTGGAGAGTGTTAAAACCAATGCGTAGCGCATGATTTTTCATTCTTGTTTTAACCCTTTCCAAAAAGGTTGAAAAGCGTTAATGACTTCGGTTTGTCTGTCTGTCCGCGCTCTAACTCCCGTAAATATTTATGGAATTTCTTGAAACTGATAAATCGTATTCAAATTCACTATCGGATGTTCCCTATTGAAAATGGAGTGAATTCCTCTCATGGTTTGTCTACAGGGACAACCAAAATTTTCCAAAGCATTGTGTTCCATGAGAGATATTTCTATAAACCGTATTTTGATACGTTTGCTTTACACAAATCTTAATGAAATTGAAATATATCATTTAAGTCCACTGTCGATGTTCCCCATGTAAATTGAAGTAAATGCCATCACAGGTTTGTATACAGGGACATCCGAATGTATTTAAAAGCATTGCGTTCTATGGAAGGTATTCCTAAACACAAATGTTAATGACTTTACTTCGCACAAGTCTTTAAAAAAAATAAAATACATTATTCATATGCACAAAAGACTGTCTTCCATAAAATACAATATTATTAGCATTATATTTACAGGGTCACACAAAACAGCTACATTAGCTACATTAAGGGGTATTAATTGGAAATTTGCTGGAATTGCATTTTCGTTTACATTAAGCGTTTTTATCACTTTCTATATGTTTTTAACACTTTCCAACAAACCTGAAAAGTGTTAATGACTTAGGTTTGTCTGTCTGCCTGTGCTCTATCTCCCGTAAATATTCATGGAATCAAACAGAGTTACACATACACTGTTCAGAAAAGAAGAGTTAAACACGGAGTTACACACTCTGTTAGAAAAAAGCAAAGTTATACAAACAATTACACACAAACTGTCAGAGTTACACACAGAGCTAGATACACACTGTTAGCAAAAAATTAGCGGTACACACAGCTTTACACACATTGACAAAAAAAAAAAGAGATTTACATTCGGAGTTACACACACTGTTAATAAAAAGGCGGAATTATACAGAGTTGCGTACTCTGTTAATAAAAAGGCAGGGTTACACACACACACTTAAAAAGAAGGCAGAGTTACACAGAGAGTTACACACGTACTGTTGATCATATACAGGGTTACACACACACTGTTAGTTACACATAGAATTGCACACACTGTTAGCAAAAAATGAGTGATACTCACAGAGTTACACACATTGTTCAAAAAAAAAAAAAAAAAAAAGAAGAAGAATTAAACATTGAATTACACACGCTGTTAATAAAAAGGCAGAATTATACACAGAGTTACACACACAGAGTTAATAAGAAGGCAGAATTACACACATACTTTTAATTACATACAGTGTTACACACACACTGTTAGTTACACATAATTACACACGCTGTTTGCAAAAAATCAGAGATACACATAGTGTTACACACACAATGTTCAAAAAAGAGTAGTTACACACACTGTTAATAAAAAGCAGAGTTACACACACTGTTAATAAGAAAGAAGAGATACACACACACACACACTGTTAATTGCATACAGGGTTACACACAGAGTGTCAGTTTCACATAGCGTTACGTACACTGTTAGAAAAGTTCAGTAATACACACAGAATTACACACACACACACTGTTAACAAACAGCAGAGTTACACGCAAAGTTCACACACTGTTAATAAAAAGGAAGAGTTTCATACACTATTAAAGGCAGAGTTACACAACACTTTATCTTCAAATAGTTATGTGGTATTAAATGTTTTATAAGCTATAAAAAAAGACGAAAAATCATGCATTACGCAATGATTATTAACACTTTCCAACTGCACGTAATTGTTGCATCTTATAACTTTCAAAGTTCTGTACCTACGTTATCACACAACAAACAGACAGTAGTTTTGAAAGGCATACAGACAGACTAATTGAATTCCTAATCATTCTTAAGCATTGTTTTAAAGTGTTAAAAATGCTTAACAGAAAAGGAAACGTAGCCCTTAGATTGTAATTCCAGCCCTTAATCTATCTGAAAATTTCAGTGTAGCCCTGTAAATCTTAATGTTAACAAAATCATATTTTATACAAAACGTTATTTTAGCAAATAAACAATAAATATCAATTTCTTTATGATTTTACAGTAGAAAGTTCCTTAAATGTAAATTATAAAAATGTATCTCCTAAAATGCGATGCATTGGCATTTTTTTTTTTTGCGTGTCCGTGTACATAAAAAAGTTGTATAGGACCTAATAATGCCCTTTTAATTTAGGAACATTCAATAGTGAATATGAACAACATATATAATTTTTTAAAAATTCAAAAAATATTTACGGACGATGAGTGCGGTAGACGAACAGATAGACAAATGGAGAGTCGGGCAGATAGATACAAAAATTAAAAACACTTTCAGACTTAAAAAATGTTAAAAACAGTTAAATCGCTTAATGTAAACGAAAATACAATTCCAGAAAATTTTTTAATAAAAGCTCTCAATGTAGCTGAATATTTTTGTGTGGCCCTGTAAATCTAATGCTAATCACACTACATTCTGTAGATAGCATTCTTTTATGCATATGAATAACATATTTCAATTTCATTAAAATTTGGGTAAAATAAAGGAATCAAAATTTAGTTCATAGTAATACCTCTCATCGAACGCAATGCTTTGAAGTACTTTCGGGTGTCCCTGTATACAAACCAGTGAAGGTATTTACCCTATTTTCAATGGGAAACATCCGATAGTGAACTTAAATAACATTTCAATTTTATTAAGGTATGTGTAAACTAACGGTAATGAAATATGGTTTATAAAAATACCTCTCACAGAACACAATGCTTTGGAATAATTTCGGGTGCCCCTGTGAACTAACTAGTAGAGGTACACACTTCATTTTCAATAAATAACATCCTATACTAAACTTTAATAATATGTATCAGTTTCAAGAAATTCCATAAGTAATAACGCTAATTAAAGCGCAGACAGACAAACGCACAGACAGCCGATAAACGGACAGACAGACAAACCGAAGTTATTAAAACCTTTCAACTTCGTTGGAAAGTGTTAAAAACATTTAGAAAGTAATAAGAACGTTTAATGTAAACGAAACTGCATTTCCAACAAATTTGCAATAGCCCTTAGTATAACTGAATATTTTTGTTTGGCCCTGTAAATCTAACGCTAATCATACTCTATTCTACGGAAAGCATTCTTTAGTGCATATGACTAACATATTTTAATTTCATTAAGATTTGTGCAAAGTAAAGTTTTTAAAGTTTGGTTTATAGAAAGACCTCTATTAGAATGCAATGCTTTAGGGAATACTTTCGAGTTTCCCTGTATTCAAACTAGTGATGGTATGTACTCCATTTTCAATGGGGAACATCCGATAGTAATGTTGAATAACATATTTCAATTTCATCAAGATATGTGTAAAGTAACGGTAATAAAATATGGTTTATGAAAATACCTTCCATAGAACATAATGCTTTTGAATACTTTCGGGTGTTCCTGTATACAAACCAGCAGAGGTACACATTCCATTTTCAATAGGGAACATGTTATAAGGAACTTGAATAATATATATCAGTTTCAACAAGTTCCATGAATATTTATGGGAGTTAGTGAATGGACGGACAGACAGACGGACAGACGTAGAGATGGACAGACGGATAGACAGACGGACAGACCCAAACCGAAGTCAATAACAGTTTTCAACCTTCTTTGGAAATTGTTAATAACATTCAAGCAACTCCCATACATTAAATGCATTATCGCAATTAGGGAGTTTGAACATCGCATTTAGGATATAGTACCTTAAATGCGACAAAAATTTCCTAAATGCGACGCTGGTATATTTTTTCATAAATTACAGACATTTTTTTAATTTCTTAAAAAGAAATGACACAAAACACAAGTTTAGAACTACGAGTGTAATGTTCAACCATTTTCTCTTTCTTTTCATACTTATTTGTTTACTAAAATGTCATAAGTTTCCTAAATGCGATAAACTTACCAAAAATCACGTCGCATTTAGGCACAATAACCTTATGTCAAATAAATTTAATTTCACAAAAATTGTATCTACCGTCATAGAAATATCATAAAGTACTTTATCTCTTTTTTCGAACTTAAAATTATATCAGTTACGTAAAGGATTAAAAAAGCTGGAATTAGTGCACTCCAATAAAAGAAATTTCACAACGATAAAAAGAAAGAAAAAAAATATCTTTAAAATTTCAGCTAAATATACGATATGTATACATTCCGTAAGCTTTAAATGTAGTAAAATTATGATTTATATTTAATTACTAGCTGTACCCTGCGCGCGTTGCTACGCCACTAACTAAAATAAATTTGAAGGAAAGACATTACACAAATATTCAATTTATTTTGAGTCATTTTATTTATTTTTTCCATATCGAAAAAATTGTTACATTGCAGCGTTCCTTTTCAATTCGATATTTATTGAAATGCTGTGGAATACACAATATTTCTTGTTTTTCCATTTGGTGCATAAACGAATATAAATCAGGAGGTTTTCCGACGCGTGAGCAGGCTGCCCATGTGAGAAGCATGGATTCTCCAAATTTAATCCACACACTTTCAACGATTGTCCTTGTGCTTTGTTGATAGTCATTGCGAAACCGAGTCGCACTGGGAACTGCAAACGTTTGAATTCGAATGGCATATCTGTCGGGATCATTGGGATACGTGCCAACAGTACGTCTTCACCTTTGAATTTTCCAGTCAAAATTGTTGCCTCGATAACATTGTTCATCATTTTCTTGACTGAGAGTCTGGTTCCGTTGCAAAGCCTTGGTGGATTTATGTTTCGAAGAAGAATGATGGGTACGCCAATTTTCAATGTAAGAACGTGCGGTGGCATGCGTGGCAAATCAAGCGAATTCAAGAATTCAGTTGGATAGTTGACGACTTTGTCTTGATTTACCACAGTATCGATGGACTTATATGTTGTCGTTTCGCCGGGTATTCCATTCTGAATGGTGAAGTTGATGATATTGACATCGATGTTTTTTGCCGCTAATATAGCACGCGTACTGAGCCACTGATGATTTTTGTAGTTCTGTGCAATGTTTGGGAAAACTTTTTCCACCAATTCGTCTATGCTTTCTGTGATCTGACAGAAATTTTCTGGCAAGGTGATACATTGCGTAGATTCATCAATTTTCATTCGCCCATTTCCAATATCCATTAATTGTTTTTCAAAATTTTCAGCCGATGCATCCCGTTATAGTTGTACACGAATGTTGGTTTTTAAAGTCAATTTCTGTAAATGACGCCATAAAACTGATGATTTGAGACATGCATTAAGTTCATCAGCGGGTGTTGAACGTGGTATAACCGGCAGTGTTTGTCAAAAATCACCAGACAATAAAATGAGTGCGCCACCGAAGATCCGTGCGTTTCTTCTCAAATCTCGCAGTGTACGATCAAGCGCTTCCAATGCTTTCTTGTGAGACATTGTACATTCGTCCCATATGATAATTTGACACGTTTGGAGTAATTTTCCCATTCCAGAATTTTTGCTGATGTTGCATATTGGTACCTCAGTGATTTGCAAATTCAATGGTAGTTTCAACGCCGAATGCGCTGTTCGGCCACCATCCAAAAGAGTTGCCGCAATTCCAGATGATGCAATGGCCAGTGCAATATTATTTTGTGATCGTATTGTTGCCAAAATGAGTGAAAGAAGAAAAGTCTTTCCCATACCATCGGGCGCATCTATGAAAAACAGTCCACCGCTTTGTTCTGTGATTGCACGCATAATTCTGTCATACGCAATGCGTTGTTCTGAAACCAACTGCGGAAGATTTCTCTGAACAAATGTCCCCAGTTCTTCAGAATCAAAGTGTGTTTCTCAGTGCAAATCACAATCGTTCGCTGGTGGGTTCGGAGCAGGCATTCCCAGTTGCACCAGTGCCTTGTTAGCGATTGCCAAACATATGTCTTCAATCAAAAATAATGCCTCATTATGCACGTTTGCTGTGAATGGAATGTCCGGATTTTGATTCGCAATGCGCAAACGATGTAGAATATCATCACTCATGTAGTCCTTGTATTTTACCCAAAGATCGTTTGGATTAGATGGGAAGCAGGTTGTCAATATTATGGCAAATAACGTGCGTATTTGCTGTGGTCGAGCAGTATTCGATGCATCAGCGAGTGTAGTGTCCCAATGTGCATCATTCTCAAGAAGATTTAATTCCTGACAAGCTTGACGATAAGTGGCGCAGAGTTGACCGTTGACTGTTCTTAAATCTTGGAAGGATGTTGGTCCACGTACATTGATTAACAGCAATCGAAGATAGAAGCATTCTGTATTATTCGGGTGAACAGTGTACAGACGACCCAATGCGTCACTGGAATACAAATTGGGATGTCCTTCAACTGCTTTACCTTGTTTGCGACGTTGAAACTTTTTAGCCGAATGCATTCCATGTGTAGAATTTCGGTACCTCAGAATAAAGTAGAGTCTTTGCAAAAAGATCATCTTGGCACAATGAGTAAAATGCAGTTAAAGTTGTTGCCGGTGGAACCAATGCTCTTGCACGTACATTATCTGCTGTGAAGTACACGCGCTGCCCATTCTCGAGATGCAACGCCAAGTGTACTACTGTTGGATGTCGTTCATGGATTGGAAATGATAAGATCCATACTGCTTCATTACTGCTAATGTAGCGTCCGAGTTGGTATTGGTTAATTTCATCGAGCGGTGCGATCACATTCCCTACTCCGAAGACTGCCATGTCGCTTCCCTTATTGACATATTTGCAAATGTATTTGATCGACTTCATTGAATTGCAATACTCAACATTAATGTGTGCTTTGAATGTCTTTGAAAGCAAACGGTGAATATGGCACAACCCAACGATTATCGACTTCGACATCAACGTTTCGTACTTTCAGAACGGTGGATTTTCCGCCATCCTCAACTGATCGTCGACGATACTGTGGGTATCCGTCATTGCCAGTGATGGTATCAGAAACCAAGTTTCTTGGGTATCGTTTCGTGCATTTTCCATCAGACATACATGGTGAATTATTGTTGAATGCGCCACATGGACCATGAATCATATTTTTGGTAACGACATCGAATAAGTCTGGATCAATGTCCTTATCTGGTATTTCTGCTGAGATGATTTGGTCTATTTGATCTGGCGTAATTTTATTGATTAACCAAACCAAAATATGTGCATGTGGCAATCCTATTTTCTGCCATTCAATGGAATACATCCAGCAGCGTGTCTCTCCAAAAAAGTGATGCTTGATAATAAAATTCATTAAAGATTTCAATTTTTGTTTAAATACGCGTGCGGAAATGTCATGGCAGTAAGAGGATGATTGTCCAGCTAACAGAAGTTCTTTAATTTCATTCCGTGTTGGATTACATGTAAATGTAATGAACAAATCTGGACGACCATATGCGCGAACGTATGTCATCGCATCTTGTGCGTATTCGTGCATGTGCCGTGGACTCCTCGTGAATGTAGACGGCAAAATGACCATTCTTCCCAATTCGTTTGGATTCACGTTACCATCATTAACGATTGCGTCTCGTAAATGGATGTACTCTTCAGAACGCAACTCGGTTTGATTCAATCGAATATATAGGAGTCGTTCGGTTTCAATCTTCGCGTACATATCGACAATGTACTGATGAAACAATTGTCGACATTTCAAAATGTAGTTCTCAGCGTTTTGACGAATCATCAATCGATACGAATAATAATTCATTGCACTGACTTTCTTATTCGTTTCCTCGTTTGTTTGTGGATTTCTCATTTTGATGTTGAAATGATATCCATCTTCTCGCCAAAACAGAATCGGATACTGCAATCCGTCATATGAGCGATGAGTTTCAGAGACTCGCTGAACGCCACCTCTTCTGCGATGAAGAATTATGTCGCGCGATTCGAATTCTTCTCCAACTATCACGATCACCACTTCATCGATTGTTGGTGCATTGAACTGTCTTTCGTGTTGGCCAACGGGTCTTTTGTCTGCTCGAATTACAACTGCGTAATCATCGTCTGGCATTCGTTGAATGGCGGTTTTAAATAATTGAACTAATTCATTGTGTTGATCGAAAAGGGCTTGTAACGCAGCCACGATTTCTCGTCTAGTGCCCGCATTGCAATGACATCGTTGTTCAATTTGTTCATCACTGTTTGCCATGAAATAAATTTGAAGAAACTTATGATCTGCGTCCATCAATGGTAGAAGCGATCCGGCACGATGATAAATTTGTCCTTGGACTCTCAATGTTGGCATGTAATTTTCTCGCACGATGTTCATTGCACCGAATGATGTCATTTGAAAACATGAATTGTATTTACGAATGTTTTCCAAGAAATGCTTCGAATCTCGTGTAACACCTGATAGCAACGTTGATAGTGGTTCGGGTGGTGGATGTAATTCTGGCAGTTTAACTTTTCCACTGGTGCAACACATTCCTGGCATTTCGTTCTTAAATTTGAGGGCGCTACAATACATACAAATTTTATCCATTTTTCCAATTACGACACTTGGATGAAGACTGTAATCATTATTACTGTTATAATGGAATGCACCAAGATTTAAATCAGCGTTCAGTGTTCGTCTTGATCGAGTGGTGCTTATTCGAACATTTTGCAGCCTTCTTTTCCGTTGTTCAGTTGTCTCAGACGAACGTGCCTGAGTAGTATGTATTCGATCATTTTCTAACCTCACTTCTCGTTGTTCAGATGATTCAGACGAACGGGTCTCAGCGGCATGCACTCTAAGATTTTCCAGCCTTAATGCTCGTTGCTAGTCTAATTCTGAGGCTGGTAATGCTCTTTTCTTCCGTGCTTGAGGTGTAGATCGGCAATTGCTTGTCGCTTTAGAGGCATAATTGTACGTAAACTTCGCGAAAAAGGCGTTTGAATAAAGATTGGTCTTACCAACTCAGAAACCTTGCTGAAGATCATCACATGAGATAAGATAGAAGAAGATTTCGATTTTCAAATTACAGTCGGCTGCAAAATTATTCGAGCACTAGCCAATAATTCCTATGTTTAAAAAGTACACTTAAGACTGTTTTGCTAAGTAAATCCTTGTCGAATCATGTTCTTAGACTGATTAAGAACATGACTCGACAAGGATTTATTTAACAAAGCTGTATTAAGTGTACTTTTTTTTGGCAAGGATTATTGCTAGTGCTCGAATAATTTTGCAGCCGACTGTACCTTGGCGAGAAACGTCCGAGGTACTTCGGTGCCAAATTTCAAATTTTTACAAACTAAAGCTGTTCCATACCAAAAAAAAAAAAAAAAAAAAAAAAAAAAAAAATTATGATATATACAAAAAAAAAAAAAAAAAAAAAAAAAAAAAAAAAAAATCTAATAAATTCGAAATTATTACTATTTACAATCAAGGTGAAAACACAAAAGAACCTTTATAAGTTACTTATAAAGTATCAATTAAAACGAAGAATTTTGTTTTACTGTAGAAAAGAAAAGTAAGTACTACTCAATTAAATAAAACTTTTAAGCTAATACCAAGTATCTCTATAAAAATATTTATTTACACGCGAATATTTTCATCGTATATTTTTTTTTTTCTAATTTTTATTATTTATCACGCGAAATTAAAAATATTTTATTTCCGGTAAAAAATAAATAAACGTGAATTTTGTTTATTTTGGCATCAAATATATTTTTCTTTTTAATCATTTTAAAGTTAAAATGGAGTTTTTATTTAATATCTTCTTTCAAATTTTCAAATTTTTGATTTTTTCAATTTTTTTTTCCTAAACCATCCCTGACCTATAAGGAAAAAAACAAAAAGAGAATGATCGAAATCGGTCAAGCCGTTTACGATTTTATAAAGGACATACAGACAAACATTCATTTTTATATATATAGAAGATAATAATTAGAAAGGAATATTTTTGATTTAACATATGAATCTAGGCAAGTTGTTTATGCAAATAAAATTCCTAATTTGGTTATTAATAACAAACTAAATTAATGTATGTTTGTACAAATAAAAGAATAATTTAGTCATACTGTACAGACATAACAGCAATTGAATAGACAAAATTATTATATATTAAAAAAATAAAAAATAAAATAAAATAACTATTTATCTTCCCTTTAATTTCACCTGCACTTGCTTCGTATACACAGCCGAAGTGTGACGTCACTGACGTCCGTGGTTGCAAGAAAAAGATTTCCTATGTTAATCGCTCATTGGATTTTTTGTAAAAAATTATGAAAAATCGAGGAGAATTATTTCCCGATTTTAATCCCTATATTTGTGTATCTATATATTAATAGGCAAGCATAAAATTTGTTGTCCCTTTTTAACATATTAATTATGGGAGTAGAGGGTTGAAAATGGTATCATTCGAAAGGTATGGTTAGCCGGAAGGTGCGAATACAAATATTATTTTCTTACGATGTCAAGAAGGTATTTAAAAATACATTTATTTTTTATGCATTTTCCCCCATTTTTCCCTTTTATACACGTATTCCTTTACATCAAAAAATACCTAAAAGTAGAAAGTTGTTAAATCTGGCAATTTCATAAAGCTCAAATGAAACCATAGACACAGTAATTTGTATAATGTAGCATCACTATACGCAAGCGAAGTGATGACGTCACTGTCTGTCCATGGAGCTATGAAAAGGATTTTCTATGTTAATTGTCCATTGGATTTTTTGTAAAAAATTATTAAAAAATAACGGAAATTATCTGCCGATTTTAATTTCGATATTTGGGTATCCGCGTTTGTAATGATCGATAGATGGCGCTCTCTGAACTGCAGTTGTTAGTAAATATAATAGCCACGTGTATTCATTATTGTTCTTTCTCCGCCATTACATCATGGAAAATCGATTGCATAATATGATGATATGCAGTGGTGTGATAATTTCACCTTAGCCCACCAGAGGGCGAGCATTTCATTACAATCGCGGATAGTTCAACGAGATATATAAATTAGAGTGCTAATTCAATGGATGAAGGATTAGCTTTCCGTGGTTCAAGATGAATCACGTGACATGCTCCAATATGTTGCTGTGTTTGGCCCTTTATCGCTATTTTGGCATTTAAAATATCAGTTCGACAAATTATAATTATTATAAGGTAACATGACAGTCCTACGACCGAAATAAATTGTTTTTAAAATAATTTTACACACATTTCACATTTCAATAAATAATAAAATACCTTTTTTTTCATCGTTTCCCAACAAAGTTTAAAAGTGTTTATAAAAGAAAATTTAAACTTTTAAAGAGCTAAATTTAACAAAAAATAATAATTTTTCAACTATTTTTAAGCATTTTGTCGGTTAAAGTTCAACTACACGAAATAAAAAAGAAGTAAAATTAAAATCAAAATGACTTAGAACAAAAGACTATTAAAGTACGTAAGTAAACAAAAACATTGGCTGCGAAGGACAATCTCCAAACCGTTGCCATAGAAATTTACTGAATAAGCTGTTACCAAGGGAACCACCGAATACACAGGTGCAAGGAGAGCATGTCACATGACTCATCTTGGACCTTCTCAAGGGTTACCATTTATCACTCTACTTTATATATCTCGTTGGTATAGTTATATATAAGTTACTGTCTACATGTGTTTGATTGAGTTATTTTTTCTGTAAAATTGATAAAATTTTAATTTAAAATCACAAAACTCCAGAAAAAAAAAATGGCAAACTTCCAGTTGCGAATGTAAACATAAACATTTCATTTCAAAGGGAGATATTTAAACAATAAATATTCAACTAATATATTAAATAAAAGGAAAATGGATTTGTTACTAACTGCTGCATGTATAAGTAGACGATACGGAAAAATATCCGATTTCCGTTTTTTGCTGAATTTACATGTTTTGAGCTTTCTTTACGTTTCAATTAACTGAAATTGGCTACTTATTTTTTAAAAAAGTGTCTTTCTGGGTAGAAGAAGCAAGTAGAAGATACATAAAAACTTTTGATTTCCGGTTTTCGAATTTTCGATGAATTTATGGCTAGTCGTATTATGATAGGTAATCAGAAGGACTTTAACGTACATCACACACTAATTATAAAAAGCGATACTAACCATAACAATATTTAACAATAC